>JAOTOM010004373.1:105000-277240 GCA_034440615.1 Ashinkailepas kermadecensis | reverse complement strand
AGGATACAAGTCACAAATAGGAAAATTGCATAAAAATGGCTACCTTCGATCCAACTGCAGGTGCAGCGTCCTGCTTGCGTGGTTCATAAAACTCCCCGAATACGAATATATCGAGTGCGAATATGTTCTTAGTACGATTTTCACGTGTATTTGCGCATACGTATTTCAAGTACGAATGTATCACGAACTTATAACATAACCAAGTAAAAACGGCAGCAGCACGATGACCTGCGTGGATCGCCAACCACAGTTGGCGAGAAAAAAATGCAGACATGAACTCACAATATAAGAATCTTTCACCTGTAACTTCGCCTGCTTCCATTCATCACTCGCATCGCAGCCGTAATGTACGAGTGGTCTGCGCACACGTGGTGACCGTCTGTCACAGCGCGGCTTGAACTTGATCTTATGTACTGAACTGGAGCGGCAAGGGAACACACACGCCAGCGGGTAAGGCTACCACTGATGGTGGCCTCAGCTGAGATACCCCTCGCGCAAATGACGTCGCAGGAGCCGACGGGACGGCTTCGGGAACGGATACAGCAACGGCACCACTCGCGACCTGATCGGGCCATAATGTGAATGACCTATCAGCGGTCCGCGACCTGGACCGTTCACGCCTGACCCGCTGTCTGCACGATGGTCGCTGGCAGCCGGTGGCTGTGGAAGGATGACGTCTTCCTATTTATATATTTATTTATTTATTTCACAATACATGCCCTCCACGTGCAGTGGCTATTATGGACAGTCCTCTGCAATTTGTTTGAAAATCACCTTTTAAAGTCATATTTAGGCAATCCAACATCCGTAGGTTTTAAGTAATCCAATATTAGTGCGTATAAGTGATTCAACATCGGTAGGTTTTAGGCCGTCCAACATCAGTAGGCTAGGTTAGGTTGCATTCATTTTTATTCATAATTGTATGTTATTTTTCATAATATACCACCACACCCAAAACCTTTTCCCCACCCTTTCCATATGTTGTTGAGGTGGGATAGCAGGTGCATGTAGTCAATTTTTTTCTTGTTTAAAAAAAGTTACTTCAATGTTTTTTTATATTTTTTATTGGACTGATTTCCTAGACAGAGGTACTTGAACTTAAAGTGCTTATATCTTTGGAAGTTTTCATTTTCCAAAGGAATGAGTGTCAAATCAGGAAACACCAGAAAAACAACATTGTGATCAAAAATAGCCCAGGGACTTCTTATGCATGTTTGGCATTTTAATGATGATCATTGGGGTTTTAGGGTGCGTCAACCCCATTGGGTTGTATTGCACCCATAACAAGGTTGCCTAAGCACACGTCAGACTGTCACAAACGAATATAAAACATCGGTAGCTATAAAGGCGCTTGATCTAAGATGTGTGGAAACAAGTAATCAGTTAGGCAGGTGCATCTATTACGTCAAATCCCATCTCCGCAAGGAAGCACAAAACTGCTCCATTGTGTATAAATCGGTAATATTCTCAGAGAATCAGTCAAAATAACATGCAAAAAATCGTCGTCAACCTCGATGTATGCAAGAGTTTTGCTGATGGCCATCAACTCCGCAGTGAAGACCGTGGCGTGTGGCGGCATTTTACACAAATCCTATAATGTTGATGGAAAGAATCAACCTAAATATAGGCATCACTCACTTGTTATCTCATGATAACCTCATTCTTTGTCCATTCTTTAAAAAATGTAGCTCATAAATGCACCATTTCAGTCAGCAGATCTGACCCAAATCATATATTTATCATACCTTTCACCCTAACTTAGTGTAGCTATAACTTAGTGGTAAATGCTTGACATGAGGGTCTTATCGTGATTGTTATTTTGGTGCACAAAGAACACATTTTTTACCAGCAAGCACAAAAATTGGTTGAAAAGCAAAATTCTACCAAAAAGGAGTGCTTTCAATTGGTTCATATACAATAACTAATTATTGAAAGCTTTAGAAATTTGCAAAGTAACCTAGCATAAAATTAGCCAGCCTAATCTATTTTCTCAGAGAAAGGTATCAAAATCTTGAAATAAAAGGACATAACCTAACCAGGCTTATCCATCTTTTCTTTTGTGGAGGAAAAACATTGTGAACATGCAAACAAAGCAGGAAAAACACAACAACGTAATCTTGCAAATGATGTAAACATCACTAATACAAAAAGTTTCAGGATTACCCAGGTATTGGCTGGTGGGAATATTATGGTGGGAATAGCTGATGGTAGGAGACATTTGCTTCTCTGCAAAGATGCAGGGTTGAGCAGTTCTTTCTTTAGGTTTCTTCTCTTATCAATTTCTTTGAAATGCTTGGAGCATGCTCTTGGTTCCCAACATTTGAGAACTTAGACATGTTTTATTGTATGCTAAGAGATTTTGCTAAGGCAGAATCCTGATAAAAATGGTGTAACCAGATTTCTTCTTTATTAAAGTTGTCTGCCCAGTCCCACCTCTGGTACTGCACAGCAAGGCATGACACCTGAAACAGAGAGGTGTTACATTCAAACATTCTATCTAGATGCTGAATTCATACTACAGGAAATCAGACTGCAACTCATGGCAAATTTCAGGAAGGCATTCATAGCATGACGATTGTATTGTACGTAAATGTTCAATTATGCATGTATCGTTAATAATCCATGCAAAATTAATAAAGGAATAATGCACCATGCCCTGGGTCTAGCTGGCCTAGAAAGAGTTATGTTTGCAATGACTGTTGTATGTCAATGTAGGTAGGTAGGTACATGCTTGGAAAAATAGGCTCCTCCTGGATTTTTAGTAGAGGAGTGGACCTAGTGATGAGCCTCGAAAAACACCTATATTGTTTGGGAGAAAGGAGGAGAGATTCCTATTTCCGCGTTGATCTGAGATGCTAACAGCATGCGTGTGACCTCCCAGGTATGTCTTAACACGCGCCCTGGAGGGCCTCTGAAAATTACGCGCATTGGAGGGGAGGGGGCGGTTTCCGCCCCCACCTAAGATCTCGGCTTCTATCAAAGCTGGAGTAACGAAATTCGCAGGGTGGATGGGTACTGTAGTAAACTCTATTGTGTGCAAATTTCATGACCTTAGGTCAATATCTCCAAGGTCAAATGAGGTCACATATGTCAGAATTATGTTGTTTTGCGTGGCTTGGCTTGTCATTGTTATGGATCGCTGTGATTGTGTTTAAATGCTCCAAAATGGGCATCAATTATGTTTTGGACATTACTAATGATGCAATACAGATTCTGGACCCGGAATTTGACCTTTGGTCACCTATATAGCAGCACTTTATCAGGTCAGTTACCTGTTACAGTTACCGGAACCTGGTCCCCCGACCGACTGCTCCGTCGGGCGGCTCGGCGCAATCGGCTTCGCGAAGAAAGGAGTGAAGTACATGAATAAAGTATGGAAACGCTTAGATACACAATGGCAAACAGTAGTTTTCAGGATGTGTAGGGAGTAACATGCAAAGTGACATCAATCGCATGACAGTCATTTGCATTTATGACAACATTCCAGTTGACCAAGTTTGGTTCCATTAACCTGTCATGAACTTGATCTGATTTGACCTCGGTGACCTAACATGACCTTGGAACTATATAGCATAACAATATACATCAAACAAGTCGCTAGTGTCGGCAAGAACACTTCCCTTTTGCCAATATACGGGAAGCGGATCAGCACCGTTTTTTTGTGGTCTGGCGCTACGAAATGTTTTTACTTTAACGGCTTCTAACCCGAAACATTTTCGGGCGATTTCCGTTTTTCTTCTTTTAAACGACGCGTTGGTCAGTTCGAAGCAGGTACACAAAAAGTGGCGTATAATGACCGGTAAAATCTGGAATTATGTACGAAAAACCGGAGGGGTGGGCGGATTTCGCTCCCCCTCCTCTAGTGCGCGTTTTAAACCAGTCAGTATCGATTCCATGGAGTTCTAGTTTAGTGAGCAGTTTGGTATGGTCTATTACGTCGAAGCATTTACTGAGATCCAGAAGGCAAACGAGAGCTACTTCCGAACGGTCCATTGCTGCTAGTATTTTGTCCGTGATTGAGAAGAGAGCAGTTTCCGGAGAGTGGCGTGGTTTGAGGCCGTGTTGAGCTTGGGCTAGTAGGTGGTTTGAGTTCAGGTAGTTAAAAAGTTGTTTTTGCACTACCCTCTGTGATTTTGGCGATAACCGGAACCAATGAGATGGTCCGAAAATTAGAGGGATCCGAAGGATCTCCAGATTTGGGAATTCGAATTACTGAGGACTTTATTGATATGGGAGTTAATGGGGCTGTTTCCAAGTGGAGGGGATATCAGCTGTAGTCAGGCATGTGTTTATAATGTCTGGCAGCACTTTTCCGATGAAAACATAAAGGTAATAACCTTAATACAGATCCCGTCGGGTCCGCAAGCACCTGTGCTTCACATGTCCATGACAATGTTTGCTAGCTGTTCGAGGGGTATGGGTGATACTTTAGAGGAGCTGGCAGAGACGCGCGGCAGCCGGCAGCTGGGAGGTATGTGTTCTGGCATGTTTGCCTAGCGTTTGACACTTGCTTTAGATTCGACACTTACAAAGTACTGGTATAGCTGCTCAGATAGGACCTGAGGTTGAACTCTGTTGGCACCTTTTTGGTGTCGACAATGGGCTTGATGGTACGCCACGCTGCTGATGTGACTTTCTGAGCTATCTTTCCTCTGATCTCGTCCCTACAGTCAGCTGTAATAGCTGAGCGAACTTGTCTGTTAAGTACTTTGGGTGTTTTCGGAGCGGGAGCGGAATATTATATTCTGCGTGACTGAGATGGAATCTTTTCTCGGTGTGTACGCAGCGGGTCAATCTTTTTGTTTACAATCGCGATAGATTGTCGACAATAACTGCGCATACAATACAAATCACACAATTATACAATTACAAAACTAGCTAATAATTACAGACAAAAAATGGAGCACGACACTCCTGTACAATGTGTAAACCATTTCCATTCTCTAATCACCACTTCCACTGCTAATTTGGTGGACTCTTAACGCCCAACCCCACTTTGAGATGCTGCATCCTTTAACGAGTCTACTATACTCTGCAGCCTGCCCAGGCAGACAAAAGAGCATGGCACATTCCACGAGATCATGTGCGCTGTATGGCCAACACAGTCGATGTGCCCTTAAGCTCAAATAACGGCATACCATTGACGAGAGCTCGTCTTTTCGGGCGGGCGGCCACTGGATTGGTACGACTGTTGGTGGGTATTCTGCTTTACAGCTTCATATTGAAACATTAACATACGCATAGTGCAATAGGTACATGGGAAGTCCCCTTCTACAGTGTTCATTTCGCCCTGCCTAGGTATGTCAGTCAGGCTTCTGTTTATTCACAGGTCATCACAATCAAAGCATTGATGATTGACATGTACCCAGAAATGTCATCAATAAATATGTTTGCTTATCACACAATCTGAAAAAGTTCACATTCCGAACTACTGCGCCATACCCGTCTAATTTCGACCAAGTACGGGAAAAAGATTCTATGCGTCCGGCCTAGTGTGTGACGTCCATGTGACGTCACAAAGATTCTGCGTCGTCTGGCTCGCTGTGAACACCAAAACGCGCAGAATAGTTCGGGTATGATGTCATCAGTGACGCACACAGCCTAGACTCTTTGTCGTCCGGGTCGCTCCGAATACACCTTTTGATGTATTTCTGTCCTGCAAGTGTAACGCTACATTTCGCCGATGCATGAGCTGTTTGGTGGCTTCGTTAACATGTTGGGTTCCGAATCGCTGTTGGGTTCCGAATTTTGATGTTTCTGAGTGGCAGGTGCTCGTCGAGAATAGATATCAGGAATCTCAGCAGGGTATCCCATTTGCGAGTTACTGAGATGCAATCAGTGACCTGAGCCTAGTCGATCTCACCAAGGTCAAAAGTCAGTTCCGAGCTGTCCACTCGTCCGAAAGACCGTGACTTTATCACGGTATTACCGGAGGCAGGCCTGTTTACTTTAATCAAACATCTGATACATTTGTGGAGACTGTGGTGGCAGATACTCTCGTTTTGCCGACAGAGATGGGCGACTTTGTTATGATGACATCCAATAAAGAGCTTGTGACGAATGTAGGGCGCTTCACTGTCACGGTAAGTGAATAGTTGCTAATTAACTCAAGCAGGTGTGTTTTGCTGGGGCTATTAGCCGTGTTGAGGAGGTTGCAATTTAGATCACCTGCGAGGTAAAAAGTGCCGGTAAAGTTCGGTGTCGCCAATTGAACCTGCTTTCGAGCTCAGCGAAGTCATCATTTAAGGCAGGAACGAGGAGGCCGATAGATTGCCGCCAGAATGAAATACTTTCCGTTTTTCCCTTTGACTTTGGCCCAGATTGATTATAGATTGGAGCTCGAGTTTGGTGGCGTAGAAATTTGCAATACCGTAATAGTCCGCGCTGACTTGGTGATAATCGCCACCTCAACGTAACCATTAGAGTCGAGTCGGTCCGCGTGTTTTACCTGATAGCCAGGGAAGTTAATGAGGCGCGTGGGGATGCTAGGTCGCAGCCAGGTTTCAGTCACCACAGCTAGGTCTAGATAGTAAGAATGAAAGCCGTGTTGTAGCTCAAGTAGCTTAGGTTTGGCAGACTGAGCATTGATGAGCCCCAGGTGAAGCTGCCCTCTGCGTTGCTGAGAGCTCAGCAACAGTGACAGCTCTGTCACGTGGTTTGTTCTACCCCGCGATCCGCGTCTTCTGCCGCCCCTGCCGCAGCGCCTGTCCCGGCGTATTTTCCTTGGCGCTGTTTTTGTGACGGCGACGCTCTCCTCGGTCGGGCTGGCCGTTCGGGAGTGGTGAAGCTGGTGACTGGTGGGGGTGAAGGCCTCGGTGATGATGACGTCACGGACGTGACGACTGTCTGGGCGTTGCGAGCCTGGGTGACCGGGGGACGTGATTGAATGTTTGAACGAGGGCGATGGATAGCAGCAGCCTGATTGTCCGCATGCGTAATGAAAATTGATTGAGCTGTAGATAGACGAGGAAAAGCACTATTGCTGGATACACATGAGTTTCGAGCAGCACCAACGCGCCAGTCAGCTCAGAACATATTGCCTTCTCCGCTGCCGTGTTGGACAAAAGATACACGACGATCAGTAACCGATGTTTGGTGCAAGGGAAGTCACTATAGATAACGGTCCTGTCACTTTTCACTCACTCAGTTTTTCAGGCGTCCAATCATTGTGCTGTGTAATGTGTGGCGATGCGCCTGCTCAATATTGTGTGGCATCAAACCGCCGTTTCAGCTGCTGGACAATGACTTTCGTGTTGTCAATGATACATATGTCAGTGATACGTAATGCTCGGTGTAGCTCGAACATTACGTATCACTTTTAGTACCGCGATGGTAGTTGAATGCAATCACTAACATGCATCACTTCACATGTAATGTTCAGTTCGGTCATGATGCGGGAATGTGCTACATCACTAAGATCGTAAGCCGATTAAGCAGCTCATCACGGTGTAGAAATGCCTCATGATCCGGGCCGACCACTGCTATTTTGCTGATATCATTCGCAGCAACGTGCCCCACAACCACGCAGCAAGGTCGAACATGCAGTTTTCTTCTGTAGGCTGTGTGTTTTAATCTACAAGGTGTTTACCTACCCATGTTTATCCTTCATCGTCCGATGTGTGCCTTGTGTTCCAGTTGTTCGGTTTTTGTTCGGTGATTATTTATAACTGCGAAGTGATCGCAGTAAGGAATATAAGAATCGCGTGTGGTCTTAGGTTGTTCATTCCCCTAGAATACGATACCAGAACATTAATAAAAGTTATCGGATGTAAAGTGGAGAAATTCCCTCAAAACTATGATTGGCTGGCAGTAAATATCAATAACATAAAAAATGTCATATCTTAAGTCCATTATTGAGGCTGGTGGCATCACGCGTCATGTCACATCACAGGAGCAGATCCAGGGGCCAAAGGGGACATGTCACGCCACTGGAGCAAATCCAGCGGCCAAAGGGGCCATAACCCCCTAGTACTCATTTTTACCGATATTTTGCACTAAGATGACATTTTCGCGAAATATAAGAACAATTTAAGAGACAAATATTGTTTTAAGCAGGCTCGACCAATGTTAGCTATTTAAATCTGATGAGTTTTCGAAATCGGATAATTTGTTCTCTCGAAATATCCCCCAGCCAGGCTTATGCATCTGCCCCTGTCACATCACATTCAACGTAATTTCAATGCATCACGTACTCATTCTAGTCTAGTGCGAAGACTACAAACTAGACTTAATATGCCTGCGTATATTTCAAAACAACTCTAAGTCTGAGGTGATAAAAATGACGAGGCGCCACCTGTGCCTTGTGGTCTTCAGTTGTCGTAACGTGCTCTGATGTTTCTTTTCTCGAATTGTGGACGGCACGGAACTCCCGACGAGTTTGTATACTGAGGGGACTGTTTCATTACAGACACAAGGAGCAGATCGGAACACCCTCCAGCTGCCCTGCGGCCAGGCAATCCAGAACATTCTATCTCGAACAGATAGCTCAGTTAATTATACTTGTTAAAACATGTTTAGATTGCCGGACGTCAAGTGCAATACGTTTGTCTCCGGTAATGACACCTTGCGCCTCTACAAATTTTGGCTATTCTTCAGTACATCTGATTTAATCTGATCAGATGTCAGGCTGGCAAAACCCGGACAAAGAGTCCAGCCGCATCTTATCAGTCCTCGCTGCATCAACGTCAAACTTGCATGGATCAGTCACCAGTTAATCACGTTTGACCGTATGCAGCCGTATCCTGCCAGTCACTCGAGTCTGGCGTACCATGCACCTTGCCATACCCGCTAAAGCGACGTTTTCAGACATTTTAAAATGGGCTATTGCCAGAACTAAAAAAGCGGACCAGCTGTTGGCACAAATCTAGCACAGACGATTAGGGAAATTTACCACTACGTTTCTTTACGGAATTGTACGACATGTAGGACCTGTAGAACCCGTAGGATCGCATGAATTTAAGGAAATGTAGGACCACAGGACCTGTAGACCTGTGGGATCTGGGAGGGATGTCGGACATGTAGGACCACATGATTTGTAGGACCTGGCAGACCTGTAGAACATTTAGGGCCACATGAATTGTAGGACCACAGGACTTGTAGAACCTGTAGGGCCTGTAGAACAACAGGTGCCGTCCACAGATGCGTTACTCTTTGACTGCGAACACGTAAAGTATCATCTAGTAGCCTATTCCCAGCGTAGGCAAGTTCAATTCGCCTGGCAATGGTAGTCTAGTGTTCGCCTCGCTTGTACGATAACTGGTTCTCAATTTTAACTTTTATCTCAATCGCCAGCTCTCAAATCCAAGAGCCGTTCTGCAAAGCCATCAGCCGTTAATGCCCTTGTATTGATCGGGCTGATTATGTAACCAAACGGCGAGCCTCGTGCAGTTCATCAGCGACACCAAAATCAACAAACGTTCGTGCCTCCACATCAACAGGCAGCAGCGACAGTCCAGCGTCGGGACGTCTCTCACCTGTGTCTCTCAGTTGCATCTTACCGCGTCGACCGTCCAGTTGCGTCTGGGGCGAACCGCGCGTGCGAGAGGGGTACCAGTCCGCTCGTGAGGAGGGAGAAACGCCCTGGACTGTCATTGACTGGCATTGCGACACACGGTGCAGGGAGGGGTCCGATCGTCACACTCCAGACCAGCCCCTGCCCTACATGTGCCCGATGGCAGAAGCGTGACATGGGTGTCACGTTTATGACATCCGACTGTGCCATGTCGCAATAGCACAGCCTCGGTCGGCCGGCCGTCAGCACGCCGTGTGGGGACGGATGTCGACTGAGCATAACAATGTCGCCACTGCGCGTTACAGATCGAGACCAGCGCGCCGGCAAGGATGGTGGCGGTGGACTGTCGGGATCCGCCCTGAGCCCGGATCCCGGGATACAGTAGAGCCAAACGCAAGTTAATTTCGGGAGGTGCGAAATTAACTTCGTTGCACCAGTTACAAACCATCACAGCAGCACCTGAAGTCGATACTCCCAGGCCAGCTTGCAGCATGTGTCAGGTGAAGTTGATACTCCCAGGCCAGCTTGCGGCATGTGTCAGGTGAAGTTGATACTCCCAGGCCAGCTTGCGGCATGTGTCAGGTGAAGTTGATACTCCCAGGCCAGCTTGCGGCATGTGTCAGGTGAAGTTCACACTCCCAGGCCAGCTTGCGGCATGTGTCAGGTGAAGTTGATACTGCCAGGCTAGCTTGCATAGCCTGCCAATATTAAAGTGTGTAAGGGGTAAAATTCGTTGTTTTCTGTTATTTAGAAATTAATTGTCGAAAATAAAAGAAATATTCAGATATTCGAGGCAGTTATTTCTTCGGAGGATAATCGGAGTGAAACATTGCGTGTGTAACGCACGAAGTCCTTGTGCAACTTTGTTCGCTCAACACATCCATGTATGTTATTGATGATTTAGCCCTAGTAAACATCGAATTGAAAGAATATCAAACACACATCTTATCCGGTTCACCATGTCTTTAACAAGACAAACTTGCGGGTTTTCAGCTGATATCGCAAGAAGGGATGGAAGCTAAGGATAATGCAAAGCTTAAAGGCTTGCTTCACTATTCACCTGCACCTATTCGCCCGTTGCGAAACCGAATATTATTCAGCAAGTGCAACATCACGCGGCGGGCTAGTTAAAGCATTCAACGGATGCCTATTCTGCGCATGCGCAAGCCCGCCCACCGGCCTTAACACGCGCCCTGGAGGGCCTCTGAAAATTACGCGCACTGGAGGAGGGGGGGGCGGATTCCGCCCACCCCTAAGATCTCGGCTCCTAGTAAAGCTGGAGGAACGAAATTCACAGGGTGGATGGGTACAGTAGTGAACTCTATTGTGTGCAAATTTCATGAACTTAGGTCAATATCTTCAAGGTCAACTGAGGTCAAATTGGCCAAATTTTCTGGTCTTGCGTGGCATGGCTTGTCATCGTTATGGATTGCTGTGATTGTGTTTAAATGCTCAAAAATGGGCATCAATGATGTTTTGGACATTACTAATGATGCAATGCAGACGCTAGACCCAACATTTGACCTCAGGTCACCTATATAGCACCACTTTATCAGGTCAGTTACCTGTTCCAGTTACCGGAACCGGGCCGCCCGCCCGACTGCTCCGTCGGGCAGCTCGGAGCAATCGGCTTCGTGAAGAAAGGAGTGAAGTACATGAATAAAGTATGGAAACGCAATGACAAACAGTACAAATGACAAACAGTAGTGCATTTATGACAACATTCCAGTTGATCATGTTTGGTTCCATTAACCTGTCATGAACTTGACCTGACTTGACCTCGGTGACCTAACATGACCTTGAAACTATATAGCATATCAATATACATCAAACAAGTCGCTAGTGTTGCCAAGAACACTTCCCTTTTGCGAGTATACGGGAAGCGCATCAGCGCCGATTTTTGTGGTCTGGCGCTTGAATTTGTTTTGACTTTAGCGGCCCCTAACTTGAAACATTTTCGGCCGATTCCATTTTTCTTCCTTTAAACGACGCGCCGTTCATTTCTAAGTAGGTACGCAGAAAATCGCGTATATCGACCGGTAAAATCTGCAGTCATTTGCGAAAAACTGGAGGGGTGGGCGGATTTCGCTCCCCCCCCCCTTCCAGTGCGCGTGTTAACGCACACAACGTACCAATGGCTGGTTCGGCGGCCTCCACCAAACGCTGCACACGGTTGTGCTTCCGTTATCCAGCTACTCTACTCGTCCGTCCGCCAGTGGTCAAGTGCAAAAATAAATAAGTTAGTTTTTAATCGATCGGTTCTGTTTTGAACTGGCTGCAATATTTAGGCAGGTACGAACTGAAGTGAAGAAAGACGAAGAATACAACACAAATGTTTGTAAGAAATATGTTATTTTCCAAGGCTGGGAGCGATTAGTACCAAACACCGCCAATTGTTCGGCTGTGCAGGAACAGAAACGTCTCGAGAGGATGTCCAGCTACGGGCGAATTAGCATTTGTAATTTGTGTTGTTCATTTTAGCAAGCATTCAAATATTTATTACATTTAGCATTAACCCGAGGCGTATCATACATGTTCAGAGCAAAACATTCCTAGCAAGGGACGTCGCCATGACCTTTTCGCCAGAGGCTCTTCTTATCCTGTCAGGGGAAGGGGCTGCAGCTGCTGTCGGGGTGGGCTGGGGGGGGGGGGACTATTTCACACAGCCCACATTGACTCCAATGCACAACCTGAGCTTTCCAAATTTAGTGGGAGGCAGAGGTGTCACTTGGTATAAGCAAAGGGGCCACTGGCCCCCTAATCATTCATTCACCTTCCTCCCAATCAGGCTGAAGCTTAACAATTGGGCTTACGGGCGTACACTACATGCACATGTTTTTTTTCGAAGCAGCTTTCGCCATTAAAAAGCTCATTTGGCTTTCCCAACCAGCTTCATAAAGTCACACACATGGAGGGAGGGGGGGGGGGGGGTGAGGAGGCACGAACCACACCTGGCATGACGATATGCGATCTAATTGACCACATGCTTTGGTGTAATTGCCTTTAAACTCAAGTCATTAACTAAGGGTGGAGGTGCATAAGGCAAACCCTGCCCCATTCTGGTGACACGCCTGTCCTTAGTTCCCATTTGAGTATCTTGTAAGGCGTTGGCTCACCTGCAGCGGGCTGGTCAGCCATCCAAGAGCTGGGCGCGTTGCCTTTTCTCGTGTGCTGAACAGACATGCAAAATGACGCTATGTTTTGTCCGATGCCGGCTGGGCTTTACACCTACGAAGTCCAGTTAATTGCGATCCCACTGATGTTTCGGCACCTGTTGTACTTCTGCTCATGGAATTACTGTCCGTATATTTGTGAACGGCCGCTCGCTTGTCTTCGCGCGGTGCCATGGCCCACAATGCATGCACCACGCTGGCTTTGAAGATTCACTTACAAAAAATGCGTCATCATTTATGCTGGTAGAAAATAATTAGGCAAAGCTGGTTCGATGCAGAATATCTCCGCCTCTCGGAAAATATATCTGCACTGAACCAATGTGATGAAGTTCTGAAGACATGAGCTATTTAAAACATCTCACCCGAACTTAATTCAGTTCCTAAGCCAACCACAGAGGTGTAGTTCCAGACACATCTATCACGTGAATCGGCGGCGCTAAGGACCCTATGCTCGTGCTTGGCCCCCTAACGAGCTCCATTTAGAGGAATAGCAACTGTAATAAGCGCTGCGGAACAGCATCGATTTTAGAGCTTGGGGGAAGAAATACGGTGCCTGGTTTTTGAATGCTTCGAAGCTCAGCATTTTTTAAAAAAAATACATGCTTCCAATTACCTACGTCTTTGCACGGCTAACTATGTCATTGAAGGATGAAGTTGATCGCCCAGTTCTTTTCAGTAGGAATTTGATAGAACACTTTTCCAAGTGGCCATCATCACGTGCACTCAACAAGATAATTCCATACCTGCAGAGACGGCGAGCTGGGGTCCTTGGCTGCTTCCACAGGCCGTGGAGGAAGCAATTTTTAATCTCCTGACAGCAAGATCAGCTGATCGCGTCTCAGCGCCACTGACCGCCGGCACGGCTGAATCTCCAGTCTGCACCATCCTCGGAGTCAGCCTGCTCCTGGGATATCGCCCTGCACAACTCCGGCAGCTCCGGCAGCTCCGGCAGCTCTGGCAACTCTAGCAGCTCCGGTAACTCTGGCAGCCCCGGCAGCTCCGGTAGCTCCGGCAGCTCTGGCAGCTCCGGCAGCTCCGGCAACTCCGGCAGCTGCGCAGCTCTCGGCACCCGCACGGCCTGTCACCAGTTTCAGTACCTGCTGGTGGCAGTCGCAGTCGCCGTCAGCACCACTGGCTGGTGGCAGTCTCACTGCACACTCGACGCTCCGTGCGGCCATGCCAGCCTCGCGCCAGCTGATTCTGACGTGTTGTTGGTGTACATTGCGCACGTACTCATGGTGGGTCACGTCCGTGAAATGCATGCAGTCGCGCGCCGGCAGAGGGGGCAGCGCTCGGTTTGTGCGCTAGCATGTCCCACGTGTTCGCCGGAGGACAGACGAATATGGCTACTTCTTTGGAATGGAGTCAGTCGGGCGATAATATATATATATATATATATATATATATATATATATATATATATATATATATATATATATATATATATATATATATATATATATATATGTAGTGTACTTAATGTAACAGTGAACAAGTGAGCGAAGTCATGACGGCGCAGTTCTACTGTCACATTGACCTGACTGCTTAGACCACGACGACGTTGTACATGGATCCCGTGTGGCCTGTGTTGTATGTGTATGTACGCCGCCGGTACTTTTTCACCTATACCGTGTGATGTACACGTACATGCCGCCTGTATCTTTTCACCGCACGCCAATTGTTTTTTCTTAAATGTTCTTTTTTCCATTGATCAACATGTGCCGACGTTGCATCGTTCATGCTTTGTTCGCTCAAGCTGGGGTATAAGCGCCACGCATAAATACACCTGGTATAATTGTACATAGGTTTGTAATTCATTAACATGCAGTTGTATTTATTTCCCTACAAATCCGTGCCCTTTGTGTTAGCTATTCCGCACAAAGACCTCTTCATCTTGAAAGAAGGAGAGGACAAGAAGCGCAATGGGGTGTTGTAAAGAAGGAGAGTACAAGAAGCGCAATGGAGTGTTGCGGGTGAGATCATTACGTGGGTACATCCATGATGTGGAGAATTCAGCGAGTGTGGAGCACACTCAGTGTGGAGCCACTCAGGGTAAAATACACTCAGTGTGGAGCACACTCAGTGGAGCACACTCACTGCGCTGGCTTATGCACATGTGCACCAACCAGCGGAGCTCGCGCTCACATCCTTAGCATTTATGTCCTTCACATTAATATCTTTTGCATGCCTATCTACACGAATCCTTGCATATATACCCTTAACACCATGCAAAGGTGACATAACTTACCTATGAGTACTAATTATTCAAAGTTGCAGCCCTAAAGTCATGCTAATAGCAGATCATCCATTGCTTTATTAACCCGCTCCGCCTCGGGGGGGGGTCATTTTACGCCCCCCCCCCTAGTGTATTGCGGACAGTGAAGAAAAAAAACGGCCCCCGACAGCGCGCCGAAATTTGGCACACCTTTTTTCCCAGATCAATTTCGCATGTTGCGGGAAAATTTTTAGGTCAGGTCATTTACGGTGAACGAGTTATTCAAGGTCAAGTGAGGTCACCCCATAGACGTTCAACAAATCGTCACGCTCTAACGGATAAATATATTTCAACGAAACTTTCAGCATTTGCTTATCTTTAGGGATGCAACAAAACGATTAAAATGAATTTTTGATTTTTTCCGTTTTTGATGACGTATTAGGTTTGCATATTTGCCTATTAGGGCTAAAATCGAAGATTCTGGCTAAAGTAAGCATTCTTACGAGGATTCGTGCACTTCAAGCAACATTTCGCGGTCCGCTCTATACATTAGAAAAAACTAAGAAAATCGAAAACTCAAAATAAGAAAATTAAACATTAAAATCTTGAATTTTGGGTGCCCAAAAATTTTAGGGTCGTGGTCGATTTCGTCTTCCTTTCCTGATTCCAAATCATTTTGTGTTGTTAAATTCTCCCCCAAAATGAACTCCCCAGAGCCAAAAATATGATGTCAGTTGTGATCACATAGAACCCCTAGTGACGTCACTTTTTTGGGTGGGTGGGTAATATTTTTGGGGTGGTTACGGACCCTACTCATCGAGTGCTTTCCGATGACACCACTTTCGTTTTCGTGCAACCCTTAGTTTGGAAATTAGAGGGGTGGCACAAAAGGACCCCCCCCCCCCCGAGATGGGGGTGAGGATCTGATCGGAAAGACGGAAGGAGCTCGCATTACTTTTTTAAGTTTTACTTGTACTTGCTAATTACTTTTACTTCTTTAATTACTCTTAACTCGGGTTAAGAGCTATGTTTTCAGCAACGATTGTCAAATATATTACGTACCAGATGTTTGCCTTTCAGAAAATGCCATATTTCGAAACGTGTGTATTAAACGACCACTGGATGGAAAGTCATGCTGGTATCTGTTTGCACAGCAAACTCAAATCGCGAGTACAATTGGCCATCCGTCCACCACACCTGAAAAAGAGCCAGACTCGAGCACCTCATACAACAGGCCCACTCCTCAGGTGTTGCCGTATCACTCAGGCAGGATGTCAGCTCAGAAGGTGGCTCTCGTCGTCAGTGGTGCCCCTGGCGGTGCCGCACAGACGCTACACAAAGTAACGACGGAGCCACGCAACGTGCTGCAAAACCGCCCGCTTCCGCTGCACGATCATCAACAATCGACTCCTACGACAACCATCAACCATCCGGCCGACGGCGCGGTCAACATCTCAAGGCCACCTTGTCAACATGAGCGTCGGTGTGAAGATCACCTTCTCATGACCACCTGTTCTGTCTACTGTGGCCACACGCCGCCAGTCGTCTACAGACCACCTCCAGACCATCACCTGTCCTGTGGCCACACGCCGCCAGTCGTCTACAGACCACCTCCAGACCACCACCTGTCCTGTGGCCACACGCCGCCAGTCGTCTACAGACCACCTCCAGACCACCACCTGTCCTGTGGCCACACGCCGCCAGTCGTCTACAGACCACCTCCAGACCACCACCTGTCCTGTGGCCACACGCCGCCAGTCGTCTACAGACCACCTCCAGACCATCACCTGTCCTGTGGCCACACGCCGCCAGTCGTCTACCGACCACCTCCAGACCATCACCTGTCCTGTGGCCACACGCCGCCAGTCGTCTACAGATCACCTCCAGACCACCTCCAGACCACCTTCAGACCACCACCAGCCTGACAGCAGGGCCGTCGGAAGGTCTCAGACGCCTGACAGCCGGACCGTCGGAAGGTCTCAGACGCCTGACAGCCGGACCGTCGGAAGGTCTCAGACGCCTGACAGCCGGACCGTCGGAAGGTCTCAGACGCCTGACAGCCGGACCGTCGGAAGGTCTCAGACGCCTGACAGCCGGACCGTCGGAAGGTCTCAGACGCCTGACAGCAGGACCGTCGGAAGGTCTCAGACGTCTAACGGCCTAGCAGTGCAATTATACGGCAGCGTGATATATAGCAGTCTGATGTCCTGATTGAGTGTCTGTTTCAGCTGTCTGACAGTCTGATGGTCAGATATTTTTAGAAGTTTGACAGGTGTGATATGCCACACCAGTATTTTAAAGTACCTTCACAAGTTATTGTGCCAGCACCAAAGTTGAGAAAGAAATCCAGAGCCACTCATCCTCCACTCCAGCACATGATTTTCTTCACATGAAGCAAGCACTTCTAATGCCCTGATTCAGTGTGATAATTCCACACCCTGATAGCTGACATCCTGATAATCTGGTTGTCTGGCAGTGTTTCAGCATGCCAGATCCACAGTCTGACAGACTCACAGTGCGATTGGCCGACGGATTTAGCGGTTTGATAATCTGGCATAAAATTATGGCAGTCTAATAGTCTGACTCTGACGACCTGATATTCTGACAGTCTAAGAATCGAGCGGTGTTGTAGGGTTGCAGCTCAAGGAGCGCGTGGTCATATAGCAGTCTGTAGGTGTTGAATGGTGGGGTAGAATGATCATCTGGCTGTCTACACTCTTTGCTTACTTCTCGCAATGACCATCTACTTATCGTCACAATCGTCGTCATCGTCGTAGTCGCACCCGAAATACCTCAAGCCTGAGCCGCCGCCACTGTGCCCCGAGGTGGACCCGATGTCAAGCGAGCCTCCGCCTCCGCCTCCGCCACCAAGCGAGCCTCCGCCGCCCCCAATGGATGGGCCCACCGAGGGCCCGATGGATGGGCCCACCGAGGGCCCGATGGTGCTGCCACCTGGCCCGGTTCCGAACGAGCCGCCCGTGACGCCGAAGCCAGTGGTGAACGATCCACCTCCGATGCCGCCGACGAAGCCCCGACTGCCGGGCAGTCCGGCGCTGGCGCGACCACCGCCCACCGCGAACTGGCTTGGGCCGGTGGTGGGTCCGATGGCGGGTCCTGCGACGCTGAAGCCGGTGGTGACCCCGCCAGCGCCGACGGTGGGTCCGGCGACGGGGCCCACAGCTGGGCCGACTGATGGCCCGGTCGCACTGCTGAAGGAGCCGCCCGTGGTGGGACCGACGGCGGGTCCGCTGATCGAGCCGCCGCCGACGTCGGGGCTCGGGAACGTCGCGAAGGAGCCGGCGCCGGGTCCGGTGACGTCAAAGCCACGCGAGCCGCCGACGAAGCCCCGACTGCCGGGCTGTCCGGCGCCGGCGCGACCGCCACCCACCGCGAACTGGCTTGGGCCCGTCGCGAAGCTGTTGAAATCTAAGCCGGGCCGGCTGGGTCCGACGGGGAGGCTGCGGAAGCCGCGAGCCGGCCTGCCGGCGGCGAAGCCGGAACCGCGCTGCCCGAAGCCGACGCCGTTGAAGCCCCGTCTGCCCACTCGGCGTCCTCTCAAGCTGCCCGGGAAGCCAAGCCCCACGCCGACTGGAAAGCCCCGACCGAACCTGCCCCTGCCACCCCTGAAGCCCCTGCCGATGCCGCCCCTGAAGCCCCTGTCGATGCCGCCCCTGAAGCCCCTGCCGATGCCGCCCCTGAAGCCCCTGCCGATGCCGCCCCTGAAGCCCCTGCCGATGCCGCCCCTGAAGCCCCTGTCGATGCCGCCCCTGAAGCCCCTGCCGATGCCGCCCCTGAAGCCCCTGCCGATGCCGCCCCTGAAGCCCCTGCCGATGCCGCCCCTGAAGCCCCTGCCGATGCCGCCCCTGAAGCCCCTGTCGATTCCGCCCCTGAAGCCCCTGCCGATGCCGCCCCTGAAGCCCCTACCGATTCCGCCCCTGAAGCCCCTGCCGATGCCCCCCCTGAAGCCCCTGCCACCCCTGAAGCCCCTGTCACTGCCGCCCCTGAAGCCCCTGCCGATGCCGCCCGTGAAGCCCCTGCCGATGCCGCCCCTGAAGCCCCTGCCGCCCCTGAAGCCTCTGCCGCCCCTGAAGCCCCTGCCGATGCCGCCCGTGAAGCCCCTGCCGATGCCGCCCCTGAAGCCCCTGCCGATGCCGCCCCTGAAGCCCCTGCCGATGCCTCTTCTGAAGCCCCTGCTGAAGCCGCCTCTGTACCGAGGATGACTGTTGTAGGAGCCATAGCCGGTGGCGTACCCTGGATAGCTGTTGTAGGAGCCATAGCCGGTGGCGTACCCTGGATAGCTGTTGTAGGAGCCATAGCCGGTGGCGTACCCTGGATAGCTGTTGTAGGAGCCATAGCCGGTGGCGTACCCTGGATAGCTGTTGTAGGAGCCATAGCCGGTGGCGTACCCAGGATAGCTGTTGTAGGAGCCATAGCTGGCCTGGTACCGGGGATGGCTGTTGTAGGAGCCATAGTTGGCGGCGTACCGGGGATAGTTGTTGTAACCGCTTGCGTAACCGGCATGACCGCTGACCAGTCTGCCTCCGCTGACCAGTCTGCCTCCGCTGACCAGTCTGCCTCCGCTGCCCAGTCTGCCTCCGCTGACCAGTCCGCCTCCGCTGACCAGTCTGCCTCCGCTTCCGGCCAGGCCAGCCGCGGGCGGATCTGCGGTGAGTGCCTCGGCCACCGGCTCCGTCGGCAGAGCGGGGCCCTGGACCTTGACCCGGCTGCCCTCCCGCTGACCGGCACGTCGTCCGGCGGCCAGCGCCACCAGCAGCAGCAGCGCCAGCACCTGGCGACGTACAGGTGGTCAGTCCCGGCGGCCAGCACCACCTGCAGCAGCAGCGCCAGCACCTGGCGACGTACAGGTGGTCAGCCGCAGCGTCACTGACAAGTAGAAATTGGTCAGTCAGGGGTGTAGACTTCCATAGGACACGTATGACAGCCAACACACACACACACACACACACACACACACACACACACACACACACACACACACACACACACACACACAGTCACACACACACACAAATGGTGTGATATGCCATACCAGCATTTTAAAGTAACTCACAAATTATTGTGCCCGCACCCAAGTTGAATAAGAAATCCAGAGCGCATCATCCCCTACTCCAACACATGTTTTCCTTGATATGAAGCAAGAACTTCTTATGCCCTGAATCAAGTACAACTTGTCCTAAGCGCACTTGGTTTGCCGTATTGAAGTTTTCTCTGGGTCTACACACTTGGATTGGCATGTAGTGAATCGTAGCGACATTTGCAGATACCGATTGGTTAATTGAGAGCTTGAGGCGTCATTAGCAGGTACATAAATGGGCCAGTCGCGGCGTCAATAGCAGGTAGAGCTGGTTCAATTGAGGCATCAGTAGCAGAGTCCGTTAGTCCGGACTCTGCTACTGCACCGATGAGAGGTGGGCCAATTACGACGCCACCAGTAGATTATTTGTAATCGAATGGGGTGGGGCTGATGGCACAGCCTACAGCCCTTTTGCTGGATGTCTCAGCTGTTCCTGGTGAGCGCACGTGTGACAAGCTACCACTCAGGACAACAATCAGTGTGCATATTTAATATTTCATGTATCATTTGATGTACAACTTTATCAAGAACAGGCCTGGAAAAAGACACAGTATTGCAATGAAAACTTCTTCCCCGAGTGTGCCGCACAATCTGCCGAGTTCGGTGAACATTGTTGTTGTTGTCACAGTGAGCGGACGACGCAGCAGTATGAACTGATGTAGATGTTGCTTAACATATTTGGTTTCGCTTGGAATGCAAAGCTTCTCATCGGAAAGCAAGGACTTTGTTTTGTCAATATTCCAAGCATGACAAACTCAAAGCATTTGGAATTGTTCCTTATTTGCTGACGTACTTAATGCGAAAATGCAATCAACGTAAACAGAGTGTTCTGATATGTTTTGTTTAATTGTACTCTTGACTCTGAATGTTATTAACGTATCAATAAATATTTGATGTATTTATTTATCAAGCAAGATGAATCAGATGACTTCAGTCATATCAGTAATCTGCATCAATGATAAGCACGGTCATAAAAGGAATGAACAGTTGAGCGTGCATTTCTCCTTGGGAACAATGATAGCGCTATGACAACGCATCCCGTATAAATGTCACAACATCCTCCGACTTTGACCCGCAATGGTCTTCTCGCATTTCAAGGCGTATATCATTCCGAATAAATGTAGGTATACGATGGATATGCACCACACAAGCTGTGGGAAATGGTGGGGACAAACATGTCCCTTTCTCAGCCGCCAGTTGCTGGCTCAAGTCCACAAAATTACGTCTATTTTGAAACCGAAGCCATTTTAGTTCCCACCACCGCCGGCACTGCAGATTGCATTCAAACCCAGTCAATAGATGAGGGTAGGTCCGACAGTGCAAGCACCGCAGAGGTGGCGAGGCGTACACATAGCCGGCAGGCTGATAAGGAGTCGCAAGGATACATATCTTACCACGTGTTGTCCAGTCAGGAGATGGAAAATTCAAATGGCAGAAACACGAATTTCCTCTGTTAAGGAGTGACAATTAACCAGCGTGACCACGTTGATGTGCTTGCACACGTTGTGTTGATTCAGTTGAAGCAACACAAGTCTGGCAGTAACGGTGCTGTAGCAAATCGCTTGTCCTTTTACTTCGTTTTCTCTTGGGCTGGTATGTCGGTTTGATATGGATTGATTTGACGGCTTGCTATGATCTAATTTGATCGATTTCAATGACTTAAATGGTTTCAATGTCTATCAAAGTGCATGCATGCCCATGTCATGAGAACATCATTACCATAGGACTGGCTTGAAGTATGTCGCTTGAAAACAATGGATATTTTGGGGGCATGGCTGGGGGGGGGGATATGCGACTCCCAGTCCGCTTCCTTCTCAGAGCCGCAAAGCCGCTGGCGATGCTTAAGACAACTATGTGCGGCATGTGCCATACTTGCAATTATTCAGTTCGGAAGTGCACTGCCAGGGCGCAGTCTGAATTTGTATCACGTGGGACGATCCTCTGCTCCTCAGGAGCGATCAATGGAGGAGCAGCCGCGCCACTTCGTGGGTCCCCATCGCATCTCCACCGCCGATATCTAAAGTCATAAAGTCATAAAGTGTTAAGGCTTAATAGGAGCCACAGGGGCCATCTGGGTTAAGCCTATCTAAAAAAGGTACTAGAAATGTATATACTCTCATCCCAATCAATCCCTTATCTCAAGTTCCTAGGAAGCTATATATCCCAGCCTATCTAGCACCATTCACTTGCTATTGCATAACACACGCAACAATTACAAACTCCTCCCATCATACCCATTGTGCTACCATAGACAATCTCATCAGTATCACATCCCGATGGAAAGTGCTGAATCTACTGCTAGGTACACCCTATATCAAGTTATAAAGCGTTTAGACTTAATAAGAGACCCAAGGGCCCATCCAGTTAAGTCTGTAAATGGAAGATACTTTTAGCCTGATAAAAAGACCCTCCCCAACCATCCCACATCCTGAAGAAACCAGTCCTCCAATATCCCACATACCTATCAATGCCTATCTAACCTAGCTATCTAGCCCTACTCCCCTGATCTCTCTTAACACATGTGGATTGAATGCCTTATCAATAATTTTAAAACTGCATCCATGCCTGCTTAAAGGGATCTGTGCCGTGCACCTTACTTAACATAAATCTCACCCCATCCATCACAAATTAGAACTCAAAAACAAGATTTTCCTGTCTAAAAAATTTGTCCACCCTACTTTTAAATACATTCAATGAGGAACTCCCCACAACATCAGCAGGCAGCCCATTCCACTGATCAACAACCCTTTGATCTAAGCCTGCGGGGCACTGGCGAGGAATGCTCCCACGGATCGAGGGGGCAGGGTGTCAGGGTATGTCTGCGGTGCGGGCCATCAGTAGGCTGACACACAATATTACTGGCGACAAACTGCACAGAATGTTCACAGCCTTTACTGCGTGTGGCTTATCGCGTACCGCCCAAAGGTCATGGCACTGGAAATTCGGCGACAACAATATTAAAGTAAATAAATAAATAGATAGGCATATCTATGTATATTTGTATATACATAAATACATACAAATATATATATATATATATATATATATATATATATATATATATATATATATATAACGATGGATATTTAGGTGCATCAGATACTGTACATAGAGCGCCGCAGGCTTAGAGTAGTGATTCCGTGATGTTGCTTAACACCGATCCTTGCAGCCGTGAAATCGGGGATGGCCTTGGATACCATGTTACGGAAATATCATGGCTTACAACCCATGTAATCAAACCTTATCGTGTAAGGTTTGCAAAGTCATTCCATTGTTAAGGGTCGAGCTTATTCGGCTCCTGTTAGATCTCACTAACAAATTGATCAATTTGTGTTTTAAAAAAGATATCGTTCGGAAGCTTGCATCGTTAACTATATGTGCTTCTTAAAACAAAACTTCGAGATATAGAAAATGGCAGATGCACAAGGCAAAAAATTGCAATGAATGCCAATTTGTGTTCTTCTATACATGTTATATATTTTTATATTCGGATCCAACTTTTGCCAATCGACTCCAAAGGAATAGCGCTTTCAGCTGTGGGCTAAAGTCAATTAAAAATGTCATTACCGTATTCGGGGCAACTGAAATTGGGGGAAATACTTTTGGCCAATGAAATGTCGTTTTGCACTCAACATATTTTGTGCTCATAGATCATAAACTGGGACTTCTTCAGTAATTGCATACCGAATGTTGCTCTACAAAAGAAGATACTATAGTAGGCGACGCGCCAGGTACATAAAATTGGTGTGGCCGACTTATTTGTTTATCGTGGATCCGCTTCTGCCCGCAGCATCTTGCGTATCAGTCAGTGCATAGAGCATGCGTACAAATTCACGAGTTCTGAAGCCTCAGGGACCAGACGTGCAGCCAAGGGGGGGGCGGACCCCCCCCCCCCAGCAATCAAGAATACACTAGAGCATGCGATGAATTTTGAGATTTTAACAATGCAAAACATTACATTTTCTTAAATTTTAATACAAATTCAAAGCTGTCCTAGGATCCACCTGTGCCGAAAGTTATTCCATTCTTTCACTATAGGAATTCCCAAGAAATCAAAATGATGTGAGATGTGTTCGACGCAAACCGTACGGCATACAAGTGTTTTGGACCAATGTGTTGGCTAGAAGCTAGTACTTATCAACAAAGAGTGTAATATCTAACTGGCTTTGAAAGCTGATCAAACCGTAAAAATTGGCCGGACATGTCCTGAAGAATATTTACCTGGAGCCGATGGTTTTGGCATAATACGTGCAAAAGAACTTTATAAAAAGTCACGAAGGTTCAGAACTCCATCATAGCGCGACAAAAAGCGGAGAGCAAAAACCTGAAGGAGGGGCTCCAGAAGCATCTCCACTTAAATAATAGGGTTAAGCAAACACAGTTCACTCGACACGACGGTTAGTCTAGCAAAGAGACGCCGAACAAAAAAGCAGTCTGCAGTTATGAAGGATGTCGATAAATGCACTTCAGGCTTCCATATGATATTTGGTGCTAACTTATCGGCTAGCCGTTCACAAAGCTTCCCATAGGTGTAAATATAAGGGGCGTCAATGGGGGTAAGCCTACATAAGAAATATCGTGAAGGTAAATGCACAGAAGACGCCTTTGTCCCATACGTCTGTATCCTGTCTAGGATTTGCGCAACAAAAAGCATCGTCGTCATTAATAATGTAAGAACATCACACGGTCTTTGTCCCTTGCTGTTTCTCCTCTCCCATCTCTTTCTCTCACTCTCTATTTCTGTGGAAAATACATCTCTCCTGGGGGAGGGGGATGAGGAATACTCAAAGGTTCACCGGAGCGGGTGTCAAGAAGAAGTTAATAATGAGCACGAACGGATCAATTACGAAGTCAGTGATCCACAGAGAGCTGACTAACTGCTCTATCTCAATCAAACGTCAAAGAATGTCACAATTATGCTTTCAATATCGGCTAACGAGATTAATATTTTACTAAAAAGGAAAACTTTTTCCAGGAAAACCTACAAACGGGAAATGTTGAACGTCAGGTGTCTGTGTGGTGGAATTCTGATTTACCTAACGCAGGAAAATATGGAGGAACACCGTGCCAACAGCAGCGATTTATCTCGCTGTCGCAGGTAAGCTGACCGGTGCACCAAAGCTTTTCCGGCCAGGTCGATTATTGTTCCAACTCCTACATTGCCCTCACCCGGAAAGGCGTATCGCCGTGCATTCCAGCTTTCACGCGCATGGAGGAATGAAGGCAGCCAGATTGCCACTGTGATATGAAACATAACTACAGGGTTCGTCAGCTGGTCTGGCTGTACGGTACAAAGCCATGTTGTTTCTCTCGGTGAAACCACGAAGATATGCAGGTGTAAATGGACTTACACTTGCGATTAGTGCTTCACAGTTCGTCCACGGTGAAACCACAATTTGGGTAGGCACGAAGAGTTGACGTTTGGTTTGAAATATTGCTCAAAAGTGGGAAGATTGGTGACACAAAATTCAGCTTGTGGATATGCCCATGGAAGGCATGGTCAAATGTGCATGCATGACGCGTCTTCAACCTTTCTCCAAAAATTGTCGTATACCCGACAATCTCCTTCAAACGCGGTAAAAGTGGAAAAGCATTGAAAGGCAGTTTGGTACCTTAGTGTCGTTATAAACACCAATATCCATTCGGCATTGCTGACGCCTACCCAGCACAGCAAATTATTACTGCAATAGTCATGGCATCAGACCCATGTGCTAATCGTTAACACACGGGTCGGAAACCCTCTCATACAACGCGCACGGAGGGTGGGGGGGGGGGGGATTTGCCCCCACCATAAGATGTCGGAGACTACTGACGTTAGAAGCACAACATTTGGAGGGTAGATTACGGCTCTAATGAATTCGCCTCAGTATAAATCGCATGACCCGAGGTCAAAGCCTTCAGGGTCAAATTAGATCGAAGTCAACCGCCACGCCGCGCCGCCGCTCCACCACACCGACCAAGCCTTTGTGACATGGCACGCCGCCGCTCCACCGCACCGACCAAGCCTTTGTGACATGGCACTCCGCCGCTCCACCGCACCGACCAAGCCTCTGTGACATGGCACGCCGCCGCTCCACCACACCGACCAAGCCTCTGTGACATGGCACGCCGCCGCTCCACCGCACCGACCAAGCCTCTGTGACATGGCACTCCGCCGCTCCACCACACCGACCAAGCCTCTGTGACATGGCACTCCGCCGCTCCACCACACCGACCAAGCCTCTGTGACATGGCACGCCGCCGCTCCACCACACCGACCAAGCCTCTGTGACATGTCACGCCGCCGCTCCATCGCACCGACCAAGCCTTTGTGACATGGCACGCCGCCGCTCCACCGCACCGACCAAGCCTCTGTGACATGGCACTCCGCCGCTCCACCACACCGACCAAGCCTCTGTGACATGGCACGCCGCCGCTCCACCACACCGACCAAGCCTCTGTGACATGGCACGCCGCCGCTCCACCACACCGACCAAGCCTCTGTGACATGGCACGCCGCCGCTCCACCGCACCGACCAAGCCTCTGTGACATGTCACACCGCCGCTCCATCGCACCGACCAAGCCTTTGTGACATGGCACGCCGCCGCTCCACCGCACCGACCAAGCCTCTGTGACATGGCACTCCGCCGCTCCACCACACCGACCAAGCCTCTGTGACATGGCACTCCGCCGCTCCACCACACCGACCAAGCCTCTGTGACATGGCACGCCGCCGCTCCACCACACCGACCAAGCCTCTGTGACATGGCACGCCGCCGCTCCACCGCACCGACCAAGCCTCTGTGACATGTCACGCCGCCGCTCCATCGCACCGACCAAGCCTTTGTGACATGGCACGCCGCCGCTCCACCGCACCGACCAAGCCTCTGTGACATGTCACGCCGCCGCTCCATGGCACCGACCAAGCCTTTGTGACATGGCACGCCGCCGCTCCACCGCACCGACCAAGCCTCTGTACATGTCACGCCGCCGCTCCATGGCACCGACCAAGCCTTTGTGACATGGCACGCCGCCGCTCCACCGCACCGACCAAGCCTTTGTGACATGGCACGCCGCCGCTCCACCGCACCGACCAAGCCTCTGTGACATGGCACTCCGCCGCTCCACCACACCGACCAAGCCTCTGTGACATGGCACGCCGCCGCTCCACCACACCGACCAAGCCTCTGTGACATGGCACGCCGCCGCTCCACCACACCGACCAAGCCTCTGTGACATGTCACGCCGCCGCTCCATCGCACCGACCAAGCCTTTGTGACATGGCACGCCGCCGCTACACCGCACCGACCAAGCCTCTGTGACATGGCACTCCGCCGCTCCACCACACCGACCAAGCCTCTGTGACATGGCACGCCGCCGCTCCACCACACCGACCAAGCCTCTGTGACATGGCACGCCGCCGCTCCACCACACCGACCAAGCCTCTGTGACATGGCACGCTGCCGCTCCACCACACCGACCAAGCCTCTGTGACATGGCACGCCGCCGCTCCACCGCACCGACCAAGCCTTTGTGACATGGCACTCCGCCGCTCCACCGCACCGACCAAGCCTTTGTGACATGGCACGCCGCCGCTCCACCGCACCGACCAAGCCTTTGTGACATGGCACTCCGCCGCTCCACCGCACCGACCAAGCCTTTGTGACATGGCACTCCGCCGCTCCACCACACCGACCAAGCCTCTGTGACATGGCACGCCGCCGCTCCACCACGCCGACCAAGCCTTTGTGACATGGCACGCCGCCGCTCCACCACACCGACCAAGCCTCTGTGACATGGCACGCCGCCGCTCCACCACACCGACCAAGCCTCTGTGACATGGCCAGGCGACCAGGCGGCTGGCAGGCGGGCGGCCGGCCGACGGTCGCCGCCGCCCGGTCGGTCGACTTCGCACCGCTACGGGTCCTATATTTATCGACGGATTTGGATTTGAGTTTATTGCTGAGGATGCGCTTGTCAATTTTCAACAATGTCACGATATTTCATTACAATATCGCCGCTCGTTAATGAGATGTCGTCGACAAAGAGGAGGGTGGGCGGATTTCGCCCCACCCGCGCTCCCATGCGCGTGTTAAAGGGCGGTCATGGGGCAATGGATATGATCGAGTGCTTAACTCGTCAAGGCGTGTGATTTGTTGGCAGTGTATTTACGTTGCATCACTAATGCCTGCATTCGTCATGCAAGCATGTCGATGACCAACGCAAAAGCATCATTGCATCATTGTGGTGGTGATTAACGGTGCGGTTCATCTACCCACGGAGGTGAGTGTGCGCCAGTGCTGCACAAATCCTCACCATTGGCTACACGAACGTCGTCTTTACGCCAGTCGACGTCTGCGGTTCGCCGTCGGATATCCAGTGCACCGACAGCAGTACCAGAATGTGCAATTGGTGGCGCTGGACGAGTCGGCATAACATGCGGGCTTTGGCGCTCTTCACAGGTGCAGGCACAGGCGCAACCTCAAATACCACATTATTGTTAAGATGAGACACGTTTTCCTAAGAACTTCTGGATATTTTTTTCTTGCTTCAGGTGATATTGGGTAACGTCTACTTTCGAGGCACTTTAGCATACCCGGTGCTTTTAACCCTATCAGCGTAGGGAATCACCTAGGTTGGATGGTTTTCCGAGGAAGGTTTATGGCTCAGGCTCAAAAGGTACATGATTTCGCTTTAATATTTGTACATGAATATGCACGAATATGCGTATGAATATGAACGTGTTCATATTCAAATATGAATGCGTAAACAAATAATACAAAAGAAAAAGTCGACCTCATATCAGGTCAGAACGTCAAAGTGAAGCTTCGGCGAAGTAACCGTTTACACGTCGAAGTGATTGCACGTCATTTTGTCATTAATGTATATGCTCTAAAATCTGCACATGCACACTGAAACACACACACACACACACACATATATATATATATACATATATTACGAGATGCCACCGAGGTGCCATATATATGTAGATGTTCGGTTAATTTGAATAGCTCGCGCGAACCAGATGTAGGACGGACTTCCAACGCTGAAAAGGGCGATAATTACCCTTTGTGAACCGTGTGCAAACAGCAGGCAAGCTGAGAGACCGTGTTCGTACACTCCGTGCGTTTTTGTAAGGTGATGTTTTAATGGTTCGCGGTTTTCTTCTCCAAGTAAAATGGCGGTTTTACAGGAACAGAAAATAGGCATCAAATTTTGCTTTAACCTCAAAACCTGCTGCAGAAACCCACCGAATGCTTAAGGAAGAGTTTGGTGGTAATGCTATGAGCCAAAGTAAATAATTTATGTGATGTACATGCTTCAAGGACAGACGATGAGCGTTCTGAGCGCTCGTCGACAAACAGAACACCGGAAAACATTGCTAGCATGCGAGACTATCCACGCAGATCGCAGGCAGACTATCCATGATGTTTGCGAGATTGCAAGCTTGCCGTACGGGACCGTTGCGCGAATTTTGTCGGACGTTTTGAACATGTGACACCATGCAGACAATTTTGTGCCGAAACTGCCGAGCGACGACCAGGAACCCAGCAGTGAAGACTGGCGTTGCAGTCTGCGCCAGGACCAGGCTCCGGTCCACACACCACTCGCTGTTCACCAGCTCCTGGCTTAACTGCTGTGCCACACACTGTGCTGCTGTGCCACTGCTGTGCTCCGGTCCACACACCACTCGCTGTTCACCAGCTCCTGGCTTACAAAAACATAACAGTCATTCCCATCCCCCCTATTCGCCTGATCTCGCCTCCTGTGACTTTTTTCCTGTTCCCCAAGGTAAAATTACGGCTGAAACGGCGTCGTATTCACATAATCAACGGGAATACTACAAGGAGGAGAATGGGTGATGAATGCACTCCCTGAGCTGCTTGGACCTCCTTGGATTCTCCCTGGAAAACTTTTACGTTGGAAGAAATTTAAAACATGTTAAAATGTATGCAATGCAACCAATGGCAGGGCAGAGAAAGCTCCCACCTTTCTTTGTATGACAAGCGAGTAAACTAGCATCAAAATAGCAGCTCGCTATTGCTGTTCACGCTTGTTTTTGTTTAGTTTCATGCCGGTTCTCGAAATATTTCTGTTGTGCCCATCAAAAGCTACAAGCTGCCATGTTCTATTAGTATACTTTTTTGGAGTTTTTTTTCATTCCAGCTACATTTGTTATTTTAAGGAGCTGAAATACGTCCAATCATAAATACATTTTTCAACAGTTTTAATACAATGAAGCATAATAATTAAGTAGTGTTTTCCGGATGTATTGATGGCAAAATGTTTGTCTACATCGGGGCCAACATGACGCACGTATCCAACTCGACGCATTTACTACTGAGGTAAACCACTCGACGCATTTACTACTGAGGTAAACCACCGACGCATTACTACGGGGTAAACCCCTCGACGCATTTACTACTGAGGTAAACCACTGACGCATACTACTGAGGTAAACCTACTACTTGCTAACGTATCAAGAATGTACATTGGTACATTCTTGATATGAAGCAGAGTAAAGTTGAAAACTTATGTCGGTGCAGTAAGTAATAAGTAATGCAAATTGTATATGAAACAGGCTACTGCAGGAAGGGGGATACAATTATTCCACGAGTAGTACTAAGTAGGTACGAGATCGACGGACCGTATTTTCTTTTAAAATGTCATACATGGCTCATTGGTGGCTTAAAAGTGTCTAAGAGATAGTTGGGAATACGATATAATACGCTAGCAAGAAGTAATGGAAGATTGAATTTCAAAAACACAGCAATCTGAGATGCGTCAGGCAAGACCTATCTGTATTTGTATACAGCTTTCGATTTTACTGTCTATCTGACTTTTGTGCAAAACGTGATGATTAAAACTGGTCAACCAAGGTTGTCACAGCAAGTATTGTAATTTTAGTTCGCTATAATGACGTAAATAACCGTTATGCAAGTGAATTTACCACGTTTGTTCCTCTTTCATAACACAACCCGCCCCCAAATCGCCAGCTGTAACACCGTGTCGAATGCCATCCCGTGTTTTTGCGCGCTTGTGGCGTTGCCCTCAAGGTGCCTTGATTCACACTGTCGACAAGCTACGCACGGCCGCAAACAAACAACCACCGGCGCCCCAGCACGTGCCGTACCCTCGACGCCCACCTTCATGCTGCTGACGGCGTTCCTGTGTATCTGATAACGCTGGAGCTGCACTGGTCTGTCCACTATCAATGCACAAACCCCAATAGCAGCCAAGGGTCGACACGTCGCAGTTTTATACGTTATCTTGCCAGCGATCGACTAAGCTGCGGGACAATGTAGGGTATGTCACCGCGTACGAGTGCACACTTTCCGCCCCTCACAATGAACTTTGGCGTCAAGCGGGACGTAGGTGGAGTCGGAGAGGGTGGAGTCAAGCGGGACGTAGGTGGAGTCAGAGAGGGTGGAGTCAAGCGGGACGTAGGTGGAGTCGGAGAGGGTGGAGTCAAGCGGGACGTAGGTGGAGTCGGAGAGGGTGGAGTCAAGCGGGACGTAGGTGGAGTCGGAGAGGGTGGAGTCAAGCGGGACGTAGGTGGAGTCGGAGAGGGTGGAGTCAAGCGGGACGTAGGTGGAGTCAGAGAGGGTGGAGTCAAGCGGGACGTAGGTGGAGTCGGAGAGGGTGGAGTCAAGCGGGACGTAGGTGGAGTCGGAGAGGGTGGAGTCAAGCGGGACGTAGGTGGAGTCGGAGAGGGTGCTCACTGTCTCCACACCACGGACCGCGGGCTCGCTACCCTGTGTCGCCCGCTCATCTCCTCCCGCCCGGACTGTCTTCCCTCCCACCCGGACTGTCTGCCCAACCACTCGGACTGTCTTCCCTCCCACTCGGACCGTCTTCCCACCCACTCGGACTGTCTTCCCACCCACTCGGACCGTCTCCCTTCCACTCGGACCGTCTTCCCTCCCACTCGGACTGTCTTCCCTCCCACTCGGACTGTCTTCCCTCCCACTCGGACTGTCTGCCCAACCACTCGGACTGTCTTCCCTCACACTCGGACTGTCTTCTCTCCCACTCGGACCGTCTCCCTTCCACTCGGACCGTCTTCCCTCCCACTCGGACCATCTTCCCTCCCACTCGGACTGTCTGCTCAACCACTCGGACTGTCTTCCCTCCAATTCCGACTGTATTCCATCCTACTAGGACTGCCTTCTCTCAATTTCCAACTGTCTTCCCTCCCAATCGCACTGTCTTCCCTCCCAATCGGACTGTCTTCCATCCCACTCGGACCGTCTTCCCTTCCACTTGGACCGTCTTCCCTCCCACTCGGACTGTCTTCCCTCCAATTCCGACTGTCTTCCCTCCCAATAGGACTGTCTTCCCTCCCAATCGGACTGTCTTCCATCCCACTCGGACCGTCTTCTCTCCCACTAAGACCGTCTTCCCTCCCACTCAGACCGTCTTCCCTCCCACTCGGACTGTCTTCCCTCCCACTCGGACCGTCTTCTCACCCACTCGGACTGTCTTTCCACCCACTCGGACTGTCTTCCCTCCCACTGGGACCGTCTTCCCACCCACTGGGACCGTCTTCCCTTCCACTCGGGCCGTCTTCCCTCCCACTCGGACCGTCTTCCCTCCCATTCGGACCGTCTTCCCTCCCACTCGGACCAACTTCCCTCCCACTCGGACTGTCTGCCAACCACTCGGACTGTCTTCCCCCCAATTCCGACTTTCTTCCCTCCCACTCGGACCGTCTTCCCACCCACTCGGACTGTCTTCCCTCCCACTGGGACCGTCTTCCCTTCCACTCGGACCGTCTTCCCTCCCACTCGGAATGTCTTCCCTCCCACTCGGACCGTCTCCCTTCCACTGGGACCGTCTTCCCTCCCACTCGGACTGCCTTCCCTTCCACTCGGACCGTCTTCCCTCCCACTCGGACTGTCTTCCCTCCAATTCCGACTGTCTTCCCTCCCAATCGGACTGTCTTCCCTCCCAATCGGACTGTCTTCCATCCCACTCGGACCGTCTTCCCTCCCACTAAGACCGTTTTCCCTCCCACTCAGACCGTCTTCCCTCCCACTCGGACTGTCTTCCCTCCCACTGGGACCGTCTTCCCTTCCACTCGGACCGTCTTCCCTCCCACTCGAACTGTCTTCCCTCCAATTCCGACTGTCTTCCCTCCCAATTGGACTGTCTTCCATCCCACTCGGACCGTCTTCCCTCCCACTCAGACCGTCTTCCCTCCCACTCAGACCGTCTTCCCTCCCACTCGGACTGTCTTCCCTCCCACTCGGACCGTCTTCTCACCCACTCGGACTGTCTTTCCACCCACTCGGACTGTCTTCCATCCCACTCGGACCGTCTTCCCTCCCACTCAGAACGTCTTCCCTCCCACTCAGACCGTCTTCCCTCCCACTCGGACTGTCTTCCCTCCCACTCGGACCGTCTTCTCACCCACTCGGACTGTCTTTCCACCCAATCGGACTGTCTTCCCTCCCACTGGGACCGTCTTCCCACCCACTGGGACCGTCTTCCCTTCCACTCGGGCCGTCTTCCCTCCCACTCGGACCGTCTTCCCTCCCACTCGGACCGTCTTCCCTCCCACTCGGACTGTCTTCCATCCCACTCGGACCGTCTTCCCTCCCACTAAGACCGTCTTCCCTCCCACTCGGACTGTCTTCCCTCCCACTCGGACCGTCTTCTCAACCACTCGGACTGTCTTTCCACCCACTCGGACTGTCTTCCCTCCCACTGGGACCGTCTTCCCACCCACTGGGACCGTCTTCCCTTCCACTCGGGCCGTCTTCTCTCCCACTCGGACCGTCTTCCCTCCCATTCGGACCGTCTTCCCTCCCACTCGGACCGCCTTCCCTCCCACTCGGACTGTCTGCACAACCACTCGGACTGTCTTCCCCCAATTCCGACTTTCTTCCCTCCCACTCGGACCGTCATCCCACCCACTCGGACTGTCTTCCCTCCCACTGGGACCGTCTTCCCTTCCACTCGGACCGCCTTCCCTCCCACTCGGACTGTCTTCCCTCCCACTCGGATTGTCTTCCCTCCCACTCGGACCGTCTTCCCTTCCACTCGGACCGTCTTCCCTCCCACTCGGACTGTCTTCCCTCCAATTCCGACTGTCTTCCCTCCCAATCGGACTGTCTTCCATCCCACTCGGACCGTCTTCCCTCCCACTCAGAACGTCTTCTCACCCACTCGGACTGTCTTTCCACCCACTCGGACTGTCTTCCCTCCCACTGGGACCGTCTTCCCACCCACTGGGACCGTCTTCCCTTCCACTCGGGCCGTCTTCCCTCCCACTCGGACCGTCTTCCCTCCCACACGGACCGTCTTCCCTCCCACTCGGACCATCTTCCCTCCCACTCGGACCGTCTTCTCTCCCACTCGGACTGTCTTCCCACCCACCCGGACCGTCTGCCCTCCCAATCGGGCTGTCTTCCCTCCCACTCGGACCGTCTTCCCTCCCACTCGGACCGTCTTCCCTTCCACTCGGACCGTCTTCCCTCCCACTCGGACTGCCTTCCCTCCCACTCGGACTGTCTTCCCTCAAATTCCAACTGTCTTCCCTCCCAATCGGACTGTCTTCCCTCCCACTCGGACTGTCTTCCCACCCACCCGGACCGTCTGCCCTCCCAATCGGGCTGTCTTCCCTCCCAATCGGACTGTCTTCCATCCCACTCGGACCGTCTTCCCTCCCACTCGGACCGTCTTCTCTCCCACTCGGACTGTCTTCCCACCCACCCGGACCGTCTGCCCTCCCAATCGGGCTGTCTTCCCTCCCAATCGGACTATCTTCTCTCCCAATCGGACTGTCTTCCCTCCCACTCGGACCGTCTTCTCTCCCACTCTGACTGTCTTCCCACCTACCCGGACTGCTTTCTCTCCCACCCGGACCGTCTTTCCACCCACTCGGACTGTCTTCCCTCCCACTCGGACCGTCTTCCCTTCCACTCGGACCGTCTTCCCTCCCACTCGGACTGCCTTCCCTCCCACTCGGACTGTCTTCCCTCAAATTCCAACTGTCTTCCCTCCCAATCGGACTGTCTTCCCTCCCAATCGGACTGTCTTCCATCCCACTCGGACCGTCTTCCCTCCCACTCCGACCGTCTTCTCTCCCACTCGGACTGTCTTCCCACCCACCCGGACCGTCTGCCCTCCCAATCGGGCTGTCTTCCCTCCCAATCGGACTGTCTTCTCTCCCAATCGGACTGTCTTCCCTCCCACTCGGACCGTCTCCCTTCCACTCGGACCGTCTTCCCTCCCACTCGGACTGCCTTCCCTCCCACTCGGACTGTCTTCCCTCCAATTCCGACTGTCTTCCCCCAATCGGGCTGTCTTCCCTCCCAATCGGACTGTCTTCTCTCCCAATCGGACTGTCTTCCCTCCCACTCGGACCGTCTTCTCTCCGTCTCGGACTGTCTTCCCACCTACCCAGACTGCATTCTCTCCCACCCGGACCGTCTTCCCACCCACTCGGACTGTCTTCCCTCCCACTCGGACCGCCTTCCCTTCCACTCGGACCGTCTTCCCTCCCACTCGGACTGCCTTCCCTCCCACTCGGACTGTCTTCCCTCAAATTCCAACTGTCTTCCCTCCCAATCGGACTGTCTTCCCTCCCAATCGGACTGTCTTCCATCCCACTCGGACCGTCTTCCCTCCCACTCGGACCGTCTTCCCTCCCACTCGGACTGTCTTCCCACCCACCCGGACCGTCTGCCCTCCCAATCGGGCCGTCTTCCCTCCCAATCGGACTGTCTTCTCTCCCAATCGGACTGTCTTCCCTCCCACTCGGACCGTCTTCTCTCCCACTCTGACTGTCTTCCCACCTACCCGGACTGCTTTCTCTCCCACCCGGACCGTCTTCCCACCCACTCGGACTGTCTTCCCTCCCACTGGGACCGTCTTCCCTTCCACGCGGACCGTCTTCCCTCCCACTCGGACTGTCTTCCCTCCAATTCCGACTGTCTTCCCTCCAATTCCGATTGTCTTCCCCCCAATCGGGCTGTCTTCCCTCCCAATCGGACTGTCTTCTCTCCCAATCGGACTGTCTTCCCTCCCACTCGGACCGTCTTCTCTCCGTCTCGGACTGTCTTCCCACCTACCCGGACTGCATTCTCTCCCACCCGGACCGTCTTCCCACCCACTCGGACTGTCTTCCCTCCCACTCGGACCGCCTTCCCTTCCACTCGGACCGTCTTCCCTCCCACTCGGACTGCCTTCCCTCCCACTCGGACTGTCTTCGCTCAAATTCCAACTGTCTTCCCTCCCAATCGGACTGTCTTCCATCCCACTCGGACCGTCTTCCCTCCCACTCGGACCGTCTTCTCTCCCACTCGGACTGTCTTCCCACCCACCCGGACCGTCTGCCCTCCCAATCGGGCTGTCTTCCCTCCCAATCGGACTGTCTTCTCTCCCAATCGGACTGTCTTCCCTCCCACTCGGACCGTCTTCTCTCCCACTCGGACTGTCTTCCCACCTACCCAGACTGCTTTCTCTCCCACCCGGACCGTCTTCCCACCCACTCGGACTGTCTTCCCTCCCACTGGGACCGTCTTCCCTTCCACGCGGACCGTCTTCCCTCCCATTCGGACTGTCTTCCCTCCAATTCCGACTGTCTTCCCTCCAAATTCCGACTGTCTTCCCTCCCAATCGGACTGTCTTCCATCCCACTCGGACCGTCTTCCCACCCACTCGGACCGTCTTCCCACCCACCCGGACCGTCTTCCCACCCACCCGGACTGTCTTCCCTCCCACCCGGACTCGGGAGACTCGGAACACGTCGGCCGCTGCTGGTTGGTCGGCAGCGGCCGTTGGTACCATTGGTGGTCGGGCTGTTCCCCTGGTGCCCAGTTCCCTCTGTTGACTGCTCCGTCATCGGAGGATAGCGTGCGGACATCCAGTGCCGGGCGGGCCTGTGGCCGCTCTCACGCGCCCCGGCCGCTTTCCTCGCATAGGAGAGAGATAAAGCGGAGGCGAAAAAGTCCGAGGCGTCAGATGAGGTAAACCCACAGCAGCGCGACATTTTTGACGCACAGCACGAAGGATAACGGAGTGACTCACGAGGCCGTGAGTCGAATAGTGGAATGGCCCAGTTTCAGCTGCCGAGATACCGGCTACTCGGTGGTGGTTCGATTGTACACCCTTGCTTTCTGGAATGCTGGTGTGAGCGGGTGTGTTATGAGCCGTGTCGGTGGATCAGCAGGTCTGAGGCTGACGCGACCTGCTGGAATGCTGGTGTGAGCGACTGTGTCTGAGCCGTGTCGGTGGATCAGCAGGTCTGAAGCTGACGCGACCTGCTGGAATGCTGGTGTGAGCGGGTGTGTCCTGAGCCGTGTCGGTGGATCAGCAGGTCTGAAGCTGACGCGACCTGCTGGAATGCTGGTGTGAGCGACTGTGTCTGAGCCGTGTCGGTGGATCAGCAGGTCTGAAGCTGACGCGACCTGCTGGAATGCTGGTGTGAGCGGGTGTGTCCTGAGCCGTGTCGGTGGATCAGCAGGTCTGAAGCTGACGCGACCTGCTGGAATGCTGGTGTGAGCGGGTGTGTCCTGAGCCGTGTCGGTGGATCAGCAGGTCTGAGGCTGACGCGACCTGCTGGAATGCTGGTGTGAGCGACTGTGTCTGAGCCGTGTCGGTGGATCAGCAGGTCTGAGGCTGACGCGACCTGCTGGAATGCTGGTGTGAGCGGGTGTGTCCTGAGCCGTGTCGGTGGATCAGCAGGTCTGAGGCTGACGCGACAGTGATGCATGAGATCACGGCAGTGATTCGTAACAGCTCTGTGGGCTACAGCAAAGATTGGCGCTATCTGCACTCTCAACAAGGGTGGCTTGATATCCAACAGGAAGACAAATCCTTAACACAAATTACCAAAAAAAGCACCGTTTGATAATATTCGTTATCGAGGAGGATCAAAATGTACTTTTAAAAAGTGGGCTTACGAGTATAAAAGGCAACCAAACTTTTGTACAATACAAAAAATGTGTATATTGCCCAATTGAACTTCTTGTTTCGGTCGCCTTCAAAACTTAGACAGGGGCGTTATGTTATGAAAACGATTGCGTGGGCACATTCAATGAATGTTCAAAAGTGTTGTTGAATTGTGTATTGAAAGATCCCGACACATGCCCCGACACATGCCCCGAAACATGTCCCGATACATGTCCAGACACAGGTCCCGACAAATGCCCCAACAGCTGTCGACACATGTCCCGCCACATGTCCCGACACATATCCCGCCACGTGTCCCCACACATGTCCCGATACTTGTCCCTACAGCAGCGGCAACACCTGAAGCTCGGGCTGCAGATTGAAGTGATTGGATGCTTGCGAGAAGAGGAGAGGCCAGGCATGAGTGTCGAGAAAAGCTATACGTGGGCTTCGAAGAGCACGAAGAGTTGCGCGCGTGAGCTCTGACATCTACACCTCACTCCTACGCTCGCTCCTTAGGATCATGCGCGTGAGCCCTGGCCTCCTTCTCCCTCGCTCCTATACGCTCCTCCTCGTTCCTATGTCTATTCATGACAAAATGGACCTCAAACGGCCAGCTAGGTTCACAGATGATGTGTGGAAAAAAGTGTTTGGTTGGCGGTTGTGTAGCCCATATATCGTAGTAATAACAATTCAAACAAAATTACACACCGTTACCGCAAATAAAAAAAAATCCTGAGCATACCCACCCACTGATATAAGCTGCGACACATTATAATATGAAAGGATCGACTTGTGCGAAATCAAGTCTGAAGTCGAAATCAGCAAAAAGTCTTTCAAGTATCTTAGATGTTAACACGCGCACTGGAGAGGGGGGGGGGGGCGAAATCCGCCCACCCCTCCGATATTTCGTAAATAACTCCCGGTTTTACCGGTCGATGTACGCCATGTTTTGTGCACCTGCTTGGAAATGTCCGGTGCGTGGCTTAAAATAAGAACAACGAAAATCGGCCAGAATTTTTTTTTTCCGAGTTAGAAGCGTCAAAGTCAAAACATTTCTTAGCGTCAGACAACAAAAATCGGCGCTGATGCGCTTCACGTATATCGGCAAAAATGTAAGTGTGCATGGCAATACTAGCGACTTGTTTGATGTATGTTGTCATGCTATATTGTTTCAAGATCATGCTGGTCACCGAGGTCAACTCAGGTCAAGTTCATGACAGGTCAATGGAACCAAACTTGTTGAACTGGAAGGTTGTCATAAACGCAAATGACAGTCATGCGATTCATGCTATTTTGCATGTTACTCCATACGAAAACTTCTGTTTTTGTCATTATGAACCTAAGCGTTTCCATGCTTCATTCATGTACTTCAGCCATTTATTCGTGAAGCCGATTGCACCGGGCCGCCCACCGGTCCGGCGGATGGCCCTGTTCCGGTAACTGGAACCGGTAACTGACCCGATAAAGTGCTGATATACAGGTGACCTGGGGTCAAATGCCGGAACTATCATCTGTATTGCATCATTATTTATGTCTAAAACACCATTGATGCCCATTTTGGAGCATTTAAACAAAATCGCAGTGATTCATAACCGTGTTAAGCCAAGCCACGCAAAACAAGCCGAATATGACATATGTGACCTCATTTGACCTTGGAGATATTGACCTGAGGTCATGAAATTTAAACACAATAGGGTTCACCACCATACCCATCGGCCCTGAAAATTTCGTTATTCTAGCTGTAATAGGAGCCGAGATCTTTGGGGGGGGGCGGCGGAATCCGCTCCCCTCTCCAGTGCGCGTATTTTCAGAGGCCCTCCAGGGCCGCGTGTTAAACATGCCTTGATTGTATGCCGACCGCAAGTTCTACACATTGCAGGTGTGTCAATGATCCTTATGTAGTTAGCTCTCAGAAATGCCGGAGTGAGGGTGCGGCTGGTGAACAGCTGACTCCATTCAGCTAAAGCTTGCATCGCAGTTCCAGGGTAAATCACTTAGCGGTAACAGCGCATTTCCTTAAGTCTGAGATATGCGCGGCTCAACAATCGGCAGCTTGTCTCGTGAGGCGACGGTGGAATGCTACGTGACTGCCACGCCATCTGTCTCGACATGTTGCAGAATGCAGAACAAAGCAATGACTACACCACGCGAGACAAAACCTAAATGCTGGAACTCGGTGCATTTCCGAGCACTGTGCTCCATGCTGCTCCATGCTGCTCCATGCTTCATCCTGCTCCATGCTCCATGCTCCATGCTCCATGCTTCATGCTGCTCCATGTTGCTCCATGCTGTCGAACAAGAATGTCCTGCCTTCATTTGTTTGGCAATGATGCAGTTGAATGGTTTGATATTTAGCTTTGTACGAAGTTATGGTTTTTAGGTGGATACTAATTGATCATGCTAATTATGATCCTAGCTCTTGTTGTGCATCTATCACGTATTGGAAAACAGGGAAAATGTCTCCACAAGCGACGTAGTTGGCCCATGATAAAATAATGCGTTATAATGCAAATGCCACAACATTTCTTGTCGGGCTTCCGTCATGATTTCGTGTGATATCTTATGAATTAATGGAGCATACAATTTCCAATGCAGTTATTTCTGTAGTTGTCTATCCTATCCGTTACGGATTTTGACAAACGTGGTTGGACATCCTGGGTGGGCATTGTGCTACCTTGCATACATACACAAATGCTTATTTAGAGTCTAATCATGTCAGGGGCGGATTTAAGTGGAGGAGAACATGGACTACAGTTATACGGTTTTACCACATAATCGTTTACGTTACCATCAGATGGCTGGTTTGATTCTAATATTTCATCATGCACCTCGCATATCCTTGCTCATATGTTTTAGAGCCAACTGCCAATAAGGCAATTTGTAGATTATGCCCGGGGGCGTTTCCATGGAAGACAGGTGAGGAGGATATGAAAAAAGCTGTAAGTTGTTTGGGTAGGACTGTGTAGCAGTACACACCGATTCCGACTGCATACCAAAAAGAAACTGGTGCAATCATTAGGAGTTTCTTGAATGGCGATTCCAGGAGGGAGAGTGATTTCCAGAACATACACCCAAACAATTTAAACCCACCACAAGCGGCGGCACAGCGGAGGGGACGTGGTGTTAATGGCGGACCAAGGAGGGGAGGCTGGGGTGAACTGAGGACAAACGATAATAATGCATCACAAGCAGTGGCGGAGGCAGACTATTTGTTATTTCAATGGCGAATCCAGGAGGTGGCGAGAGGATTTCGAGGCATACAAACTGTTCAAGCCACTGCAAGCAACGGCACGACGATGATCTTGATAATGGCGGACCAAAGAGGAAGAGGAGTGAATTCATGACAAACGATTGAAATACATCGCAAGCAGTGGCGGAGGCAGGAGATCTTCTCAACACCTGTCCAATACCAATACCAATACCTATATGTACCAACCTTCCTACTCGGGACGGTCAGGGTTCTCCCTAGTATGAATTCTTGACGACGACTATGGACAAAAATATCACAAGCATTGCTATCGTGCGAAAATGGCATCTATTTGAGGCACTGACTGCGAAGAAAGGCAAGCAACAAAGCACGAATCACATCACCCTCCGTGAGCTCCTGGCTACGTCATTGGTTGTTTAATATGTTAATGTATGGAATAGAAGTGATTTGGATGATTAAGGGTGATTGACCTCCAAGCATGCGAAATTTTATCGACACAAATATTAACACATCCTGAAATGCTTTTGATGATTTCCAACATTTGTTGCCTACTAACTCCGTCGTTGAGAATGTTGTCGTCTTAAGAACGTCCATCCGTCGTTCTTGATGTTGACATTTACAACAAAAATGGGAATTAGACCAACAGAATTTCCTTAAGCGTCTTTGCTTTGGAGTGTGCCCGATAGATTCCGAGATGTCGAGCGGTCGAAATCCGCTTTGCTACATATTTGCGTTTAAAAGAGCCCTACCTCTCTAGGGCTAGGAAGACGTCAGATTGTGGCTGTACTGTTGAAGCAAAGCAACTGATTTTGCTATCAGTGCCGTTTTCCAGCACACTACTAGTAAAAATGAACAATCATTTTGGTGTACACAAAGAACAAATGTACTGAAACATTTTCATAAGATTTACAAAAACACTAATTTGGGACAACTTCATCACTTTTGTGCACCTTGGCAATCGCCTCGTCACCTTCAGTTTCTAGATGGCATCCAACCGCTCTTGCTGGCTATTGCTATTGCTGGCTATTGCTATTGCTGGCTATTGCTATTGTTGGCTATTGCTATTGCTGGCTATTGCTGATGCTGGCTATTGCTGATGCTGGCTATTGCTGATGCTGGCTATTGCTATTGCTTGCTTTTGCTAGTGCTGGTTATTGCTAATGCTGGCTATTGCTATTGCTGGTCATTGCTATAGTAAAAACATTTTAATCAGCACCTAGTAACCAACGCCGCAATGAAGATGATCATTACAGCGCTAGCATAGAGGAAGGGGAAAATCATGCTTGCTATTTGGTAATGGACACTACTACATATGTAGCTGCACAGCCCATTCAAAGGTAGTAGATCATTAAGGACAGGTCAGACAGGCAGGCGAGACCACTCGTCGGATGCTCCACAGGCCATGGTGGCTGATTGACCTCGACGGAGACCCGCCCGATGGACCCGTGGCGGCACTGTCGGGCGACTCCGCCCACCCGATTCAGATGTCGCCTGATACACAGACTAGGACATTTAGGAAGATGCCGTTTTTTTTCTCGAGGCGCTAACAGTTTTTTTTGCAGGAAGGGGTGGATCCCACAAAAATATCAGGTAGGGTCCGGACCTCAAGACCTCCAGCAGTGGTGAAGCCGATGGACTTTGGGTTTTCGACGCCGCGATGTACGTATTTTCATAGGACAGAACCAGCATTGCTGGGGACAAACCAGGGACGCGGTAAGTTTGAACACGATAGAGGGGCCTAGCCCCGACTACCCTCCCCCTATAAAAAATCCTTGGATTTCAGCCACTTCTTTTTCAATGTCATTTTCAGCCACTTCAATTAAATGTTCAAAGTATTTCAATTTTTCAGACTTACCATTGTTAAAAATGATATTTTGGGGACTAAAAGTTCCCCCAAAATTCGCAACCTTCACTACTTATCACTGCCTATGAACACCTAGCTTTATGCCGTATGTACTGGACCAGATTTCACCATCATCATAGAGCGATGCTGTAAGTATGTTAAACGTTGCCCTCTTGTAGCAGGAAATACATAACATATTGGACGATGGTTTTATGGCAGCAAATATGGACGTTACCTTTCCCATGCTTTCCTGTTTTACGGGGACACCTTTCGATGCAATGACAACTAGGGCGGATAAAGGGTGTGGCACTGAGGGCCCCACAAGTGGAAGGTGGTGTCCCTCAGGCCGGGAAAAGGCGTCCCTCTGAAAAGGTTCCATTGCATCCGCTCGAATTTTCAGCCGGAGGCGCCCCTATGAAATAAAATGGCATCCCCTTGATAGGAAAGGCGCCCCTTCGGGAAGGGCCGAGTGCAATCCGCCGCCTCGAACTTTGCAGCCAGAGGCACCCCTCCAGGTGCTTTCGCAGTGGCGCCACTCCAAAGAAATGGCGCCACTCCAGACAAGTGCCCCCATGACAGTTCCTGGATCTACCCCTCATTGCAACATTGCTCTCTCGCGGTTATGAACTCCGGCCAGTTAAAAATTGTGCGCATTCACGTGTGGTTTCTCTCGCAAATTTGACAACCTCCGTTGAACCATTGAGAGGAAAGCGGACAATTTGAAAAAAAAAGTTTTATATTTTATATGTCCGGAACAGCAATGTGGCAGTGTAAATTAAAAACCAGCGATGAGAGCACCATCCGAGCAGGTTATGACGGATGTCTTGGGGGAGCCCCCAGTCATATAGGATAAGAGTGCTTGCTATCACAACGGCTGCAAACAAAAATAGATTTGACCCTCCTATTCCTATCACCCTCAATCATTGTACACACGCCGAACCTTCGACATCTTTGAAATTATTTTGATGCATTATGAGTCCGAAGCATTTGAACTGATTGCAAGTGGACAATCATTAAGTACACAAAATTGTGATAAACTGATTTGGGGTGATGTATTAGGCTTATAGCGACATATTGTATGATTATTAGTGCTGCCATCATCTGGTTCGGTAGTTGATGTCTAAATGAAATATTATTGCAAGCCGGGACTGGTGATTTAGAGAGCTGATCATGATTGTGATAGGTAGATAGGTATGTAGGTAAATTTGTATCTCAAGGTAATTTTCTATTTCTTGGAATTTCTTTTTCTAATGCAACGTTCATGAATGTGCTTAACAAGATTGTGATGTGACAACTCATTTGCTCTGCAAATGCATACTTTTCAGTTGGGAGGCAAAGTAACACCCATGAGGGGCTTGGATTTGGGTAATATAGCATGAAAAGTAATGTTCAAAATCAGGAAAATGCAACATTACCTAGCCTAGCCTAACCTTCCATGCAAGAAAACTTTTTTAATGGAATATTTCTTAACATTTCTTCCTCCCAATTTTTTTTAAATTAAAAACACCTAAACTAAGCTAACAGAACCTAACCTAGCTGTTTTTGAAGAAAAAATAAAAAGCCTGACTTAAACTAACTTAAACTACCACAAACTGCTTTTGAAGAAAAACAAGTTCTAATTTTTGTATTGAGAACATCAGAAAAACAACATTGTTTGATATTTGTTTTCTAACTTAGAAAAGAGCCTAATCTAACCTAACACAACCTAATCCCTTTGTATGCTTCATGAAGGTGAACTGTGTGTAAACTCATCTCTTGGTTGATTTAAGCTGCAATAATACTCCTACATACAGGGGTATGTTTATTTATATTAAAGTTGTTTATGACATGTTAAATATGTTTATTGATATATTATATTTATATTTTCTCCAAAAACTACATTGTATGTTTTTGGGAGGGCACTTGCACAGGGCACAGGGCATCCCCCCCCCAATGTTGGCCATATCCCCCACCCCCAATAATTTCAACCTTTAACATGGCACCCTATAAGGTATGCCCCCAATCCATTTTAGACTGCACATTACCTTCGTGTATTGTGCCCCACCCCCACCACCACCCACCCCCACAAAAAAAAATATTATTTTCAGAAACCTATGCTGGTGTTGCCTAGGTTCACACCTTTTGTACAGCAGGTGGTTTTAACAACAATACTATTATCATTTAGGTTGTTCACAGGATGAACGAGTTACTTTGTGTTGCTGTTAAGGTTATGCTTTACGTGGTTTTTATGAATTCTTGGAAGTTATCCTTCGAATGCAATGCTTATGAATATGACTAAGATGATGGGACTTCTCATTTTCTGTGCAAATGCTTACTTTTTAGTTTGTGGGTAAAATAACACTAGAAAAGGGGCTTTGAATTAGGTAACAGCATAGCGTTGTTTCAAAAATAAAAATGTAACAGCCTTGCTTATCCAAGCCTAAGCTCCCCTTTAGAGAAGCAAAAATATAAAAAAACAATATGACAAATTTCAAACAAATTGTTGTCTTAGAATTTTCCAACTTAAGAAATGGCTATCCTAACCTAACGAACCTACCACAAACCGCTTTTGAAGAAAAATAAGTTTTAAAAAATTAAAAAAAATTTCCTGTTCATCTTTGCAATATACAAACAAGCAAGTTGATAGAATGTTCGTTTTAATCAACAAAACAACTTAAAATTTTTTTCCAAAAGGAATACAAAATCATGAAGAATATCACAATTTTGAAAAATGTCTGCAAGAGCGAATGGTTCCATGATCTTCATCGTGTTCAGAGGCGTGTTTGTACACTTTTTTTCCTGAAATGCTATGTCTGGTCTGAAGGAAAAAGTTTCACGCAACCTAATTTAATCAAACCTAACCCTTTATTTCCCTCATGGAAGTAAAATGTGTGCAAAACCTATCTTGTGGATACCTTAAGCAGCAATAATACCCTTTTAATTTTAATGTTTTTTTTAAAGCAAGAGCTTAGACTAGGTTAGCTTTGTTTTCTTCTGAAGCTTAGCTTTATTCTTCATTATATATTACCCAACTTGAAGCCATCCTTTTTGCTATTATTTTGCTCCCCAACTGAAAAGTAAGGAGTAAACTCCATGACTCAAACATGCGCCAGCACTGCTTTCGATAGTCGCAAATCGTCGACACCGCAGTGAGAGCGCCGGGAGTGGCTGATTGCAAGATGTTGGCTAACCTTGCAAAACGCTTGATAAATGTACGTCAAATATCGTTTGTCTTTCAAAATATGCGTGCCGTACATCGTTTCATCCTGTTTGCATGAACATGCTCTGGGAAGACCGGTGGGGTTTATGCTGGTTCATAAATCCCACCAGGGTCTCGGCTTCCCCACTGGACATTCTCCATGGGAATCCCTGGATAATTCACACTGGGAATGGTATAAAATCCCTCGGAGACTGTGTAGGAATCCCATGGTGGATTCCCATAGGGAACCGCATGGGATTCCCACACGATTGTCTCATGGGGAATGCTTCATATTCTGACAAGGACAATCCCATGCAATTTGATGGGTCAATCCCATGGGATTTTTTCACTTGGGATTCAGAGCGTGACTTCAGTCTGTGATTTTTTGTCATGAACTGACGTGTACGAAACACTTGAAAAATGATCCATGATCGAAAAGTTTGAGAGCTTAATACAACTAATTTGTTATGCAAAACACGGTATTCCTTGCCAATGTGGGCCAAGCCGTTTCATCTGATTTTAGTTTTAATCAGGTCGGTTTGACCACGGACCAAGGGCGTCGCCACCGGGGGGGGGCGCCGCCCCCTGAAATTTCAGGAGGCCCCTATCCGGGAATGCACAGAAAAAAAGTGAGCAAGGAGGCCGACGAGACATGAGAGGAGGCCTCCAAGACGTGAGAGGAGGCTACTAATTTGAAGAAGGAGCCACCTAGGAGAGGATAGGAGGCCCCCAGGATTACAAAGGAGGCCCCAGTATTGAAAAGGATGCCCCAGGATTGCAAAAGAGGCCTCCAGGATCGCAAAGGAGGACTCCAGGATTGCAAAGGAGGCCCCCAGGAATGCAAAGGAGGCCCCCAGGAATGCAAAGGAGGCCCCCAGCATTGCAAAGGAGGCCCCCAGGATTACAAAGGAGGCCCCCAGGATTGCAAAGGAGGGACCCCAGGAATGCAAAGGAGGCCCCAGGATTGCAAAAAAGGCCTCCAGGATTACAAAGAAGGCCCCAGGATTGCAAAAGAGGCCCCCAGGATTGCAAAGGAGGACTCCAGTAGTACAAAGGAGGCCCCAGGATTGCAAAGGAGGCCACCAAGATAGCAAAGGAGGCCTCCAGAAATGCAAAGGAGGCCCCCAGGAATGCAAAGGAGGCCCCCAGGATCGCAAAGGAGGACTTCAGGATTGCAAAGGAGGCCCTCAGGATTGCAAAGGAGGCCCCCATGATTACAAAGGAGGCCCCCAGGATTGCAAAGGAGGCCCCCAGGAATGCAAAGGAGGCCCCAGGATTGCAAAAAAGGCCTCCAGGATTACAAAGAAGGCCCCAGGATTGCAAAAGAGGCCCCCAGGATTGCAAAGGAGGACTCCAGTATTACAAAGGAGGCCCCAGGATTGCAAAGGAGGCCCCCAAGATAGCAAAGGAGGCCTCCAGAAATGCAAAGGAGGCCCCCAGGAATGCAAAGGAGGCCCCCGGGATCGCAAAGGAGGACTTCAGGATTGCAAAGAAGGCCCTCAGGAATGCAAAGGAGGCCCCAAGGATTGCAAAGGAGGCCCCCAGGAATGCAAAGGAGGACTCCAGGATTGCAAAGGAGGCCCCCAGGAATGCAAAGGAGGCCCCAAGGATTGTAAAGAAGACCCCCAGGATTGCAAAGGAGGCCCCCAGGAATGCAAAGGAGGCCTCCAGGAATGCAAAGGAGGCCCCAGGATTGCAAAAAAGGCCTCCAGGATTACAAAGAAGGCCCCAGGATTGCAAAAGAGGCCCCCAGGATTGCAAAGGAGGACTCCAGTATTACAAAGGAGGCCCCAGGATTGCAAAGGAGGCCCCCAAGATAGCAAAGGAGGCCTCCAGAAATGCAAAGGAGGCCCCCAGGAATGCAAAGGAGACCCCCAGGATCGCAAAGGAGGACTTCAGGATTGCAAAGGAGGCCACCCATGATTACAAAGGAGGCCCCCAGGATTGCAAAGGAGGCCCCCAGGAATGCAAAGGAGGCCCCAGGATTGCAAAAAAGGCCTCCAGGATTACAAAGAAGGCCCCAGGATTGCAAAAGAGGCCCCCAGGATTGCAAAGGAGGACTCCAGTATTACAAAGGAGGCCCCAGGGTTGCAAAGGAGGCCCCCAAGATAGCAAAGGAGGCCTCCAGAAATGCAAAGGAGGCCCCCAGGAATGCAAGGGAGGCCCCACAGGATCGCAAAGGAGGACTTCAGGATTGCAAAGGAGGCCCTCAGGAATGCAAAGGAGGCCCCAAGGATTGCAAAGGAGGCCCCCAGGAATGCAAAGGAGGACTCCAGGATTGCAAAGGAGGCCCCCAGGAATGCAAAGGAGGCCCCAAGGATTGTAAAGAAGACCCCCAGGATTGCAAAGGAGGCCCCCAGGAATGCAAAGGAGGCCTCCAGGAATGCAAAGGAGGCCCCAGGAATGCAAAGGAGGCCTCCAGGATTACAAAGGAGGCCCCAGGATTGCAAAGGAGGCCCCCAAGATTGCAAAGGAGGCCTCCAGGATTACAAAGGAGGCACTCAGGATTGAAAAGGAGGTCCCCAATATTGCAAAGGAGGCCCCCAGGATTGCAAAGGAGGCCCCCAGGATTGCAAAGGAGGACTTCAGGATTGCACAGGAGGCCCCCAGGAATGAACAGGAAGTCCCCAGGATTGCAAAGGAGGCCTCCAGGACTGCAAAGAAGGCCCCAGGATTGCAAAGGAGGCCCCAGGATTGCAAAGGTGGCCCAATACGGGAAGGGAGACCTCAGAAAATGAGAGGAGGCCCAAAGACGGAATATAAAGCCAGTGGATATGAGATGAGGTTTCGGAGACGCAAAAGCAGTCCCTAAAACGGGTAAGGTTCCACCAAGATAGAAAAGGATGATCCTGAAAAGTGTCAGGAAGCACCTAATTCGGAAGAGGGCGATATAAGATTGGAAATGAGACCCTATGATAAACGAGGAAGCCCTTAAAATATGAGATAAGGGCAATTAGATAAGAGGGATGGCTCCCAGGCGAGAAAGAAGGCTTCAAGACCGGTAAGAGGGTCCCCAGGAAATGACAAGGTAACTGAGATAGGAAAGGTTGCTTGTAATTTGGGATAGGAGGTGCCTGAGAGAGAACAGGAATCCACCAGGAGATAAGAGGCCACCCTTAAAATGGGCAAAGATATAAACAAAACGCAGAACAGGAGGCTCCGAAGACGTGAGAGGAGGCCCCTAATTTGAAAAAGAAAGCCTCTAGAAGAGAAAAGGAGGTCCCTGCCGGACTCGAGAGGAGTCCCTCGAGATCGAGTAGGAGGTTTCCAGGGCCAAATGAAGCCCCGACGACCGGAAGGAATTCCCAGGAAATGAGAGAAGGCACTTAAGATGGGAGTGGCAGGTAGCAGGTATGGAAGGAGGCGAGGTTTCCAAATTGAAGATCTCTCAAGACGGGTAAGCTTTGCGAGGACAAAGGAGGCCCACGAGGCGTGGCAGGAGGCCCCTAATTTGGCAGAGGATGCCCCTGGAACATGAGAGGAAGCCCCATGCCACGTTAAAGGGGCCTTAGGATGTGGGAGGAGGCCCTCCAAAACGGGAGAGGAGGACCATTGAATATGGAGGAGGGTAGGATGCACGAGAAGACTTCCAAAAGCCGGTAAAAAGGCTCCAGGAAATGAGGCGAGACCCCTAAGACGCGAGAGGAGGTCTATAATTTGCAAGAAGGCCCTGAAATGCCAGGAATCGTGCCGGGGTACTTGAAAATCACGATATTGGCCCAGAAAGATCCGGCCGGGGCCCCTGAATATCACGCTGAGCCTAGGGGTACCAAAAATTCACGCTCGGGCCATGAAAATCACGCTAGAGGCACGATAGGTAGTACCGTTCCCCAACAGTATCATTGGGACACAAATGAAGCCGGGCAACGAAAAACAATCCGGACATGGATAATCACTCTGGGGCCCCAACAACGACACCAAAAGCATCAAAAACGTATTGGACACCCACAAAGTGTCTAGGTCGCTAAAACTCGAGCTAGGGATCCAAGCAAATGAAGTCGGGACATAAAAGATTACATTGGACTAGAAAAAAGTCGCGTTACAGCCCTTGAAAATCTCACTGCACACCAAAAAGGTCGCGCCTGGACCCAAAAGGTTACAGCTGCCCCCAAAAATCAATTATCAACCGGAATGTCACTCTGCTCCACAAAAAAAAATCGGGTCAGGGCACTGGAATCGGCACTGGAAAAAAACGTGTCAGGGCACCGAAAAAAATCGCAACTGGAAACCGAAGAATCGTACCAGGACCGAAAAATATCGCATAAGGACCTTTAAGAAAATAGAACTCGATGTCCAAAAGTTCACACCGAGTCTCGATAGAATCGACCCTAGCACCGGAAAATTAAGAACAGTTCCGGAAAAAATTGCCCGGAGGGCATTTCTACTCCGAAAGGTGCCATCGGCTGAAAAAAAAGTCCTTTGGTGGCCGCAGTGACATATCAAAAGGGAAAATGCCCCCTCCCTCCTAAGAGGGATATGCTCCCAAGAATCGAGCCGAGGCCCCCAAAAGTCGCGCTGGGGCCACAAAAATTCGCGTCGGTCCACCAGAATTCGCATAGAGACTCCTAGTAAATACGCCGGGCCCCAGAAAACTCGCTCTGAGGCACAAAAATATGCAACAGGAACCGCCGAGATCGCGTTGGGGTCACAGCTAGGTACAACGCGCCCCGCAAACTCGAACCGGTCCCACCAAATTTCGCGCTCGGACCCACAATTCCCATTGGTAGTACCAAAAATTTGGTCTGGGCATACAAAATTAACGTCGGGGCTGCCAACAATTGGCGTCTAGGGCCCCACCTAGGCACCGTGTGACCCCCAAAGTCGCATCGGTATCCGAAAAATAAAGCCGGGGCCCTCCAAAATAATGAGGCATTCCAAAAAAGCCCAGGTCAGGACAATGGTTCTGGAGCACCGAACATGTCATCAGATGCCTTGACAAATCGCGTACGGCATCGAAAAACATACCGGAGCTCGAAGAAAATCGAGGTGAGATAGAAAAACATGGCGCCAGGGACTCGAAAAATTGAGGCCGGGATTCGGAATTTAAAGAAAATTCAGAAGAGATCCACAAAATCGCGTTGAGCCCAGACAACTGGCGTTGGGTCCCGGAACCACGCGCCTGGACGCGATAAGTCGCGATAGGACCCAGAAAAAGCCCCGAAATCGTACCGGGACACCACAAATGTGCGTCATAAGCCCCAAATGAACACAGCGGGACCCTAAGAGCACAACGAGGACCGAGAATGCGACTGGCCCTCCAAAGCGCAGTCTTGCAAAAAGCGACAGGACCCGAAAACATGTGTTGTAGCCATAACTATATATACCGGGAACTCTAAAAAACATCATTTAAAAAAAAACACCCGAAGCTCTCAAGGCACATAGGGACCATATAACTGCACAAGGGCCTGAAAGAGGCTGGGGTCGCAAAAAGCAACATGGTCCGAAACTAACAAAAATGCCGGGCGCTAAGTAAACACATCGAGATCTTTGAAAGCGTCCCGACAACTAAAAAACGTCTTCGGTGCACAAAAAAGCAACAAACCCTAATACGAGCAGTAGTTTCGAAAATGCGTTGGATCTCTAACAAAAATGGATTGGAGCCCTAAGACACATCCGTAGACGAAGAAATACGAAACGGGTTCAAAGAAGTACACTCAGGCTGGGCTTCGGTTCGGTAGCCAACCTGGAAGCATGTTTAATCAAAGATATGAGGTGAATCAAAGCTTAGCGGGTATCCGCATTTCTTTACCATAAAATATGGGCAGTAGGGAACTTAGGATCGAATTTAATTCATCGAATTTTCGCAGCGAACGACCATACGAAACATTTTATCACGTCAGATATGGCACAAGTCTATCATGTGGCAATAATTAGCAAAGCGTAGGAGGCCCAGCAGAATCCGTAGCATCGCACGAAGTGTGGCGAATGCGCCGAATGCGCAAGATGGGTGTGCACTAGGGTGTGTCACGAAGGACCTTTTTTTGGAAATTGCACTTTGCTTAGTGAAATTATCGTGCAGATCACCTAAAAAAAACCTGTGGTCGAAACCAAATCGAAATCAAACAATAAACAAAATATGCGACAGGCCGATAAAGAAACAAATTTGCCGGGCGCCCGGCGTTGAAGTCTCCAGTGATGGCGCTCCGTTGCGATTGGCATCTAACACCACGCGTCCGGCCACCGTCGGAGCGCCGCCGCGGCGCTGTGACGAAAAAGGCGGCAGTCGGTGCTGTGGATGACTGATGAATGGATTCTGGTGATGAAGCTCATTAATAAAACTCAATGAAAGTGTTTAGTGGGGTAAAAGGCTTTTGATAAGCACCAGTCGCTTAATAAGTTGCCTGGATATCTGACGCATGAAAGAAAGGTTCACTTTACGTCGCTTGTTCGTTCCATTTTCAATCAGTAGATCTATCGGCGTATAATGCTAATATTTTCACTTTTGAAAGCTTGAACATCTTCAAAATTCCTCGTCTGTTTACATCGAAGACCAATTAAATCATTCTGAGACACCTGATATCTTATTGTTATGACAAATAGACCAGGCGAAATCGGCATCATGCTCCGTTCCACTACAACCGAAGGAGACGGGCATACAGCGACGTCACCTTTTGTACGAGCGGCCACATTTTTTGTACGAACTATCATTTTATAACTGTACTACTTGTCTACATGCTCGATAGAAAACCGACATGAAATCCTTTTTGCTGCTGAGCACTGGCATTGCTGACCTGTGTTTCAACTTCGCCACAATGTAACCGTGGCGGGCCTCTTCACCAATTACCTTCAAAGACGCCTCGGTCACCACTTTCACCATCCATTCCACCGTCTGACTGTGCACGGGGTATGGCGGTACTTCGAGAGGACTCGCGATGATGTCTAGTAAGTCATCATCGGACAGTTGTTGCGTCAAGGGCGGCTCGGTTATCGCCTCATTACACCAATCAATCAGCTCCATGATGCTGTTTGCCCCCATATTCACTTTTGGAAGCTTGAACTTCCGCACTTCGTCAGTATCACTATCGACTTGAGTTCTGCGACACTGCTGGATTTGAGTGACCGCCCTTTCCCGTGTGGCTTGATCTTGGCCCGCTGCCATTGCTAGCAGTACTGCCTCAGGGTGACACCAGTCGCTGTTGCGCTGTATTACCGGCTGCACCATGGCCGCTATCTCAGGTCGCAAACTTTTGAGAAGTTGCACGCTGTGCAGCGCATTGCCAGGACCGTCAGAACATTTCCAGTTCTTCTTGATGCAGAACCACATGGGAGTATAGTGGCACACGATGAACTCCGCTAGCATTCTCAGACTGTCTGATGGCTGTTCGGTTGATATGTAGAGCCGGAGAATTCGCGCCGCCAGAGTCAGCCACCTGGAGTGGTTTAGTGGACCGATCTTGATTTTCGCAGTTCTATCTGAGATACAGCCCGTCTGGACACTACGCGCCAGACTGTACAGAATAGCCTGATCTGAACTTAGGTCACTGAGAATCTCCTGAGTCATTTCTGAAACATTTCCGCCATCGATTGGCTCAAAATCGACCACTGGCAAGGTTTCTACTGCGCCTGCAGCAGCCCGGCCAATCAGCCCACTAAACGACTTAGGTCCTGTTGTGACTCCATCTAACTGGCTAAATACTGCACGAAGATTAAGTTCATTTGCATGAAGTTGGCACACAAACCAGTGGACGGGCGTTTTTGTCCGAGCTCAAACAAACGGATAACACCACCTTTTTGGCCAGTATTAACTCTCGTGCCGTCACAGCCAAGCACAGAAACATCCGCACCAAACTCATATGCCACGGCGTTCAGGTCCTGAAAAATGTCCTCCGCTTTCCCAGTCTGTGGGGTAAAATGTCCTAAATATGCACTGTCTGGCTCGGATACAACCACAATGTGCTCTTCCGTCTTCTTTGAACTGGCTGTCATAAGCGTGTCGTCTTTTCTACCGTCGAAGTAGAGACCAGATACACGACCTGCATGATCCTCATGGCTCTGGGCTACTACCTCTCTTCTAATCCGATCCCTTGCTCGCCATACTTTTTTGCTATCCACTATGCAGTCCATATCGTCAGAAGTGATCCGACCAATGTCCACTTGGAAACCGTTTATGATCGCAGCACACGCACGATTAGACACTCCGTACCGATCTGCTGCTAGAGCCGTATTTAGCAGTTTGTCTGTGTTACTGTTCACCATATACTCTGACTCATTGATTACAGATGTGAGCGATGATGAATCTGTGGCGGAATCTTGGTCTGAATTAGAATCTAGCTGGGCCATTCCAGAAGGTCCCGGTTGTGGTGATGTGACTCTCTCGGCGGTCAGACACCTCCTTTCGTCCATGGCGCGTCGACGAGTGGTTTGACGGATATCTGCGGTGCCGATTTGCATTTGGCGAGGTCCTCTCTGGTCTTGGACAAAGGGAAACTCCATTCGTGGCACTTTGTCGGCCATCGCACATTTGCAGCTATCGATATCAGCACATTTGCAGCGGGCTATATCAAACAATTTTCCAAACCACTCATCACCGGACGGACGTACACCTGGTGATGCCGACTTCTTTCCAGCAGTTTTCATGTATCGCAAGTAGCGATCGCGGCATTCTCGAACCATATGTTCGACTCGGGCCCTCCCAACAATTGGTATTCCTTCGCAGCACCACATTTTCATCACACTTTCCGCGACGAACTTTATATGGGGTGCTAGCCTCTCTTTCAACCTTTTGTTCGCAACGCATGAGTCTCTATTCACTTTACTCAAGTAATTCAGAACGTCAATTCTCGTGGGCAGTCGGTTTGTTTTTAGTTCAGAAGGAACCAAAAGCCCTTTGGTGGAAGCGCGGGTCTTCATGTTCGAACTCTTACCCCGATCACACCGACACAGGTAATATCACACTTCACAGGCAGTGGGCACAACTTGCAGACACCAAACCACTCTTTTTCGGGCCGTCCCGCCGGGTCTCCGCCGCCGACTGCCTTGTCTCGGCGGCCCTCCCCTCCCCTGTCTCCCCCTCCCCTCCCCTGCCCTGTCTCGCTCTTTGTGTTCTCTACCCTCACCGTGCGCCGGCCGTCTCCCGCCCCATCCCAGCCCCTCCCCCGCGCCATGCGACGATCGCCGCCGGTTCGTGTCGCCCTCGTTAATAGGTTGTCCCTACTGCTGATAATCCCAGTTTCCCTTGAAACTTGAGTAACGAAAAGGAACAGGAGACTTGGATTGACTAATAAAACAGGGATGTATGGCATGCGAAGCTATTTTGTGTCGTTAGTGCGTACGCAATTTATTCGAATGATGATTCATAGCACTGTGAAAGGTAGAGCACAGACAAAGGAAAGTGGAGCGATCAGTCCTTCAGTGAAGTTTAATCTTTACAATCAGATATATCCCGGCTCCCCTGATCTGTTTTTGAATTACCAGAATCCATTCATAAGTCATCCACAGCACCGACTGCCGCCTTTTTCGTCACAGCGCCGCGGCGGCGCTCCGACGGCGGCCGACGCGTGGTGTTAGATGCCAATCGCAACGGAGCGCCATCACTGGAGACTTCAACGCCGGGCGCCCGGCAAATTTGTTTCTTTATCGGCCTGTCGCATATTTTGTTTATTGTTTGATTTCGATTTGGTTTCGACCACAGGGTTTTTTTAGGTGATCTGCACGATAATTTCACTATGCATAAGAAAAACCGTTCAGGCGACACACCCTAGTGTGCACGTGCAATAACGTTGGAGTCGTGGCGACCGGGCACTATGAACCGGAATGTCTGAAATTGGGAAATTTTATATTTTAAAGTGATTTGCGTAGGTGTAATTTCAGCAGTGCGAGGTGACTTGTCAAGGGATACCAAAATAATATATTCGAACAGGATGGGGGAGCTAGGGTTGAAATCAGACGAATCAGAAACGATAGCGATAGATTAGGCCCCTCCACAGGATAATCCAGTCGATCACTAATTATTGTATTTAAAATGGTCCCCTTTGACAAAATAGTGGTCTAAATCGGAAAACTTACGCCCATGGAGCAAGGTCAACATTTCGGGGGAAAATTCCCCCTCACAAACATACAAAACAACACCGATGCCCCATATTAAATGGGAGGAACGATGTTTTAAAACGTATTTTCTTCCTACAAAGTTGTCTTCTGTGATTACAGCCTGCATGATTAGAGCTTCCCAGCTTCAGTACCTTCTCAACGACACAATTTACAAAACGGTACAGCACAGCGATAACCATGGGCGTGAAGGCGTGGAATTAGAAGGTTTTGCATTATTTATGCATTATCATTGTTACATTGTTGCATTGCCATTGATGCATTGTTGTTCAATTCTTGTTCTTGCCGTGAATTTATTCGCGGAGGATTTACTATCTTAGCGTCTGTGCCAAGTGCTTTGCAGCCAGCACCAAATGCTATAATAAAAAATCCCTAAGATGACGATCAGAAAACCAATTAAATTCACTTATCGTTGTCGCATTCGCGAAATTGTCGTCCGAGGACTGAGAAATGATCCCGAGGACTGAGAAATGATCGTTTCAGCTTGTGTATGAGATCAAGCTGGTGGGAATTACTAACAGTAGTGATGAACCTAGCTATATTCAGTTAAACTTGATGGACATAGAAGTGGGTTGATCAATGGGAGATAACTTTCAGATATGCTCAGCACGAGCCCCACCAGCTCGCTACAATCTAGAGGCCAGTGGGAAGATTCTTCTCGTCGATAAAGCATACAGATATTGGTTTGTTTTGGCACGGACGTATTTATGCACATTTGCTTATTTATACCCTGGTATGGCTTAGTTTTCAGCGAAAAAAATGATTCTTGCTATTGCGTTTTGCGTAAATGATGCACCATGCCAAGAACAAACAAGACATCAATATGAAATCATGTTCCCATTCGGGAACCATGCTAAGAGATTAAAAAGCAATAGGAGGTCCTAACACAGGTCCTCCTGGAACAGTGTAATTTGCCAAATATTTCCCAGAATAGAACAGGTGCCAAGGAAAAAAGCAGTGCTAAAGAAATGTCTTGGACGTTACTTTATGGAATTATACAAATCAAACGAAAACTGAAGACAGAATCTAGTTCATATAATTCATAAAGATAACGTTAAAAAAAAGTCTACCTTGCCATAGAGGATGTCATTGTTGATGATATATGGCAACACAGAAAGGTATGATGTGCCTGAATGAATGGTTTTTTTTCTTCTTTTTTTGTGATGGATTATTTTGTTAGGTTCGTATTCACCCATGCATATTCTGTTTAATAATATAAAAAAAAAACAGTGGAGGCCCCCTTTTGGGGAACAGGAGTCCCCCTATGAACATTGCCCCCCTGGAAGAATTTCGTGGCGACGCCACTGCCACGGACAGTAACTTGTGCATAGTCGGTGGTGAGTGCTCAATACGAAAACTTTTCCAGCTTTACAAACGTTGTTAAAAGTTGAAACCATTGGGTGTGGAAAGTAGCATGAGAGAAAAGGCTCTCATAGGGGAAAAAAATGGACTATTGCAAACCGAACAAAAGTAAAATAAAGAATTCATTGTATACGTTTATTGGGACAATTTGCCGACGCGGGGATGTAGCGCAGTGGTAGCGCGTTCGCTTTGCATGTGAAAGGCCCCGGGTTCGATCCCCGGCATCTCCACTGTTTTCTACCGGAGCGTTTTTAGTCCGGCTTCTGATGTAACCAAAGCACGGACACGGTGCCGCTTGTTCTACAACCGTCGATGAGCCACGCCCATAGTCCCTAGCAAAACTTTCACGAGGCCTACGTCCATTAATTTCCGGGGATTCCTTCCTCCATTCCTGCAGCGATAGAGAGCAGACCTCATTCCGTGGGTGTAATCACGGGCACCAACACGGTGGGGGTCAGAAGGAAACGCTCCTTCACGCGTCATACAATTTAACATTATGCCATGCACTAGCGGATCTAGGGAGGGGCCATTCCGGCCATGGCCCCCCCCGAAGCGCTTAAAAGGGGGGCCATAGTGTCTTTTGACCCCCCCCGAAACCAACAGAAGTAAACTGGATTAAAATGCAGTAACCTTTGCCGAGGTTAAAAAATATAGTCTGGATGAAAGAATCTCCAATTTTAAAGGTATTTTTAATAATTGTTTGGAAGCCAATATGGTAGCATAGCACATTCTGACACACATCGAGGGTTCTATGCTGCTCAAGTTCTGCTTACAGCAAGAGCTGACAAAATCGGATCTGCCAGTGTGTACACGTACACGAACGTTGACGTGGTACAAGACGTTGAACGTGAACGTGAGTGTTTTGGTAAACAAGAACAAAAATCCCGTAACTTAGAAGCGGTGGAGGTAGGCTGTGGCCCCTACATAGGAAATTATGTTGTCATTTATTATTATTGTAAACAAAATGGGTCCATTTGACAAATAGTGGTAGAAATCCGATGCTTTTACCGAAAATAGTGGGAGAATGGGCACCCTCCAAATCCTTTCGACCCCTCCCCTGATCTTAAGTACGCCACTGGGGGAGGGGAGGGGTGGAGGGGGCGGGCTGACGCCGAAAACCGAAAGTTGGCCCCCCCCCCAAACCGGTGGGCTAGATCCGCCAGTGATACCATGTTTCATGGTGTATGGTGTCTTATGGAAAAAATGGAGCCAAAGACCGTCTCGCTACCCCTCTTCTCCCTATCCAAGCTCCATGGCGATGCCCATATGCATAATCTGTGGGAGAGGGAGGACAGGGGCGAGTCCAGAAGACCGGCTTGGGTGGGGGAGGCAGGTATCGAAAAAATCAGATTTGAACAGCAAACACTCGTAGGCTCTGTTTAGGACACTAATTGCCTTATACAATGGTTGTACGTTCGGAGAAATACATCTTAGTGCACATTTTTGGAAAAAACGGCCTCTTAGAGAGGGACAGCCACTTTCGCCCCCTGGGAAGTGTATGCTCCTTAAAGTATGATCAGAAATATATTTTCTGAACAATATTTGGAAAAAATGTGCTTCATATTTTCTTTCAGCTCAGCGCTTATCACACACCCCGGAGGAGCGGATCCGCCCACCAATCCTATTTTTCGAAGGTATCTCATGGACGGCCAGGGATATTGTAATGAGGTCTTTGTGACTGTTGTAAATTGGTAAGCACATCGTAAGCAGAACTAATTTTGAAATCTTTGGCGCACATAGGAATTGAGGTGGTTTAAAGTCGATCGACCGGCCGCCACAAAGGTTTCGTCCGCGCGCTGGCCGATCGGTCCACCTCATTTGGCCCTAATGCATTGATCTACAGCCTTAAAATGTATATCGCAGATAGTTCCTTTCAACTGTAATCCCTCCTCCAAATTTGGAGTTTATACTTTCAGTAGTTACTGAGATATATGGGGAGGGGCGAAACCCTCCCCCAAGCGTTGTTCGGTTTCCCACAGTCTGCAGTCAAGATGCTATTGTGCCGTCCCCTAGGAAAAGGAGCACGCAATTGCCCCGTTTGCCTATTGCCCCGTCTTCCGAAGACACCACGCATATCCATGGAACCTCACCATCCTAGTTCACCGCTTAACGAGGCCGGATGGTGTGTTGTAGATTTAACTGGCTGACCACTGCCGATCTTATTCATAAACCGACTGTGCAAGAAGCTAAGTGAGCAGCGCACCTAGTCGCTCGCCTCCAGTTCTACGTGGCTTGCTGCGCCACATTCACGCACGGGCGGGACAGACGTGGCAAACTCGGCGTATGCCCGCACGGCCATATATGTCCACACTAGCGTATCAACTCGCATGGGTATCAAACAACGCTGAAGTTCACACATCATACACGTTTGCACGATTATATCCGTTCTCCACTCCTGCTGCCGGTATCAAGCCAATAACGCCAACTTCACGGAACTCTGGCGCAGCGCTTGACAAATAACAAACAAAAAGTAAAAGAGCACGAACAAACCGAGCGTGGAACAACGCAGCGCACGTACAAACACAATTCTGACGACACGCGAGTTCCACGTTCGTCGAGGTACGTCTTGAGCTATCTGACAATGCCAGAGCTACCAGGACTCTTGGAATGAGAGTCCAGTGAGATTTGACCCACGCATGCCAGTCAGATGGTGAGACCTGACCCAGGTCAGGTCAGCTCAGCTCAGGCAGCGGCTCAAGGTCGGGTGGCACAAACCTGCAACATTGACTGCGTCAGCTTGGGTCAGGTCACATCAGGTCGGCTTCTTAGAAAAGAAACCTTTTTATATTAAACAAAAATGAGCTAAAATGTAATGCGCATTCCCGACCCGCTCAAATCACACCATGGAGGCCATTACCCTGAATCAGCGGTGTGCTCAAATCACACCATGGAGGCCATTACCCTGAATCAGCGGTGTGCTCAAATCACACCATGGAGGCCATTACCCCGAATCAGCGGTGTGCTCAAATCACACCATGGAGGCTGAATTACCCCGAATCAGCGGTGTGCTCAAATTCACATTTTTTTTTCGCAATGGGAGTGGTAGAAGGCGACGACGTCGAAACCAGCCGCAACGTCGAAATAATTTGGCAATATGAGAGTCAAAAGATGACGTTGATATGTCCACATTGCATCTGTTCGCAAGATTGTGATGCAACAGATGCCAGGAATCGGATATGGTGAATGATGTAAATGTGCCTACAGCTGAATATTGCGAGGTTTGACGGAAGTCAATTCAAGAAGTCAAACTCTGTCCACAGGAGGTCAAAACGTTAGGTACTGGTTTCCACCTAAATTAAGCTGCAGGGCACTGCCAGCACACAGCCTTCACGTGGTTAGCTTCGGCTTCAATGTGCCTGAAAACCTAGTTGTCCATCAAACAGTGCTAGAGTTGGTTAGGTTTACACTACGTAAGCCTTTTCACGTCGCATTTGCCTCATGTTCGATCATTTCTTTACGAGAAAACGAAACAATCCATTGTCGTTTTCATCACGATGCACTGTTCATTAACGCATCGTTTATTAAATAATCGCCATCGATAGTCGATGCTAATAATTTGGAGCACCTTGATGGACGGTTTTAATTCTTTAAAATCACTAATAGAAACGATCAGCAAAATAAGTCAAATGCAACATTGCCTCCAGCATTATACAAAAATGCAGTGCAAATTCCCCTCACTGAATACCTCCGTACCATGTCATCAAACACACACGACAAGAGAAACAAGTCACAGAAAACAAATGAACGAATGCTATAGGGTTAAAGGTTAAATAAAAAAGACTGAAATGGTCAAAGACTGAAATACAAAATCTGAAGAAAAAATGGTGTTATCTATGATTGTTCATAGATGAAGATGGATGTTATGTGAAATTTTCCATACACATTCAAACTGCATCAGATATTGTTAGCATATTGGATATGCTATTGGATATATGTAAATTAGATTGGATTGGATATGGATATCAGAATAAGTGTTACTTGTAGGGTATTACATTTCCTTCCAAATGGAGTTATATTGAACCCTTATAATGAATTGATGCTCCAATATATAAACTACCGCAGTATAGTCTGAGGCACTAACTAAACAATTGGTTATTACACAAAAGACAATGAAGTATCGTTGAAGGCATCCCTCTCCTCAAAGTGCAAACCCCAACTTTGAACAAAAACCGGCATGCGAAAAATTCAAGATTTTGGGAAAGTCCAAATGTTGCCGGCAAAATATCAACGTATCTTTGAAAGGCCCCATCTATCAGCAAATTATTCCATGGAACACTTGAAGCATCATATGTCAAAAAACTTCATAACCATTTTTAATTACAATAATCGACGAAAAACCGCTGTCTCTCTATACTCTCTTGTGTTGGAACAAAATCCTAAAACGATGTTATCTCACATAATTATGCACATGCATAGGTGCATATATTCACATTCCAGGTTCAGAAATATATTTAAAACAAGCATTGAATGAATACTAGCCGTCCAATGATAATACAAACTCAGCTATCCTTGCTTTTTCCACAAAATAGTGAGCTTTTGGCAGACTTCCCTGATATTATAAACATTAATCTTGTTTTCACTCCCTCACCCCGACCACTGTTATCCCGTCCATCCCAGCCCATGTCGTGCAAGGGAACCTTACATTACATGCATTCACATGTTCAGAGTATGTCCCATGCATTGGTGCTTAATGTTGCCAGTCGTGTTCATGGCGCATCGAGATTGAGATGGTGTGGTGGTAATCGCAGTGTTGGCTGTGATGGCGCATCAGGATTGGGATGGTGTAGTGATAATCGCTGCAGTGTTGGCTCCAACTAGCTTCAGCTATATTTTGCTTGACGTTGAATTGAATAACGCTTACACATCGCTTACGCAGTTATACTTGACTCCATTTTGTCTTCAATCTCTTAACTGGGAGTGCCACAACATGCTGGTTTACTTTGAAATTATCTTACGGTACTTCGTTTCGCTGGGTAATAGGGCGCGAACATTGCTGTACGCCTATTCATTGATGTTGGACAAAACAAATGCGGTCATTTTCCCAAATTGGCTCAGGCTATTTAACAACCGCGCTTTTATAATGGCAAATGGAGAGGCAATGCTGGATAGAAGATAGTGCCTAAAACCAAGCACAAGGCAATAGCAATGCAAAAAGGCACATTTTTCATATGATCTTTGAATATGACTGCTAAAATTGATGTTTCATTTTTACGTGACAATCAGTCTTAATTTCACCACACTCCATTGTGAAGTTAGTGGCATGAAAGTTCCCCCAGCAATTGTCAGTTTAATACCTTAACGTCATTTCATACACATCATATTAACAACTGTTTTCGATGTGCATTTGATAAATTTGTATCATTATTAAGATGCAGGACACAAGATACAAGTTCTGGATCTACGATTATACATGTCAGGCAAGGCTAGGTAAATGCAGTAGCGGTCCCAGCTGATCAGCTTTGATATGTACCAACAATGATTGGGGAGGGCCAACGATTTACTATTCCTTCAGGATCAGTTGATGTTGAGGTTGTATGTACCATAACTGCATGTGAAACGAAACTATCTGCTATGAAGTTTCGATTCTGGGGAAAATAGAGGAAGTAGTTGGTTGATAATTGGGGCTGGGTGGTGGGGGTGGGGGTGGAGGTGTGTGTGTGGGGGTGGGGGCCTCGACTACATGGGCCGTGCAGCATGTGGGGGTGGGGGGTGGAGGTGTGTGTGTGGGGGGGGGGGGCATCGACTACATGGGCCGTGCAGCATGTGGGGGTGGGGGGTGGAGGTGTGTGTGTGGGGGTGGGGGCCTCGACTACATGGGCCGTGCAGCATGTGGGGGTGGGGGCCGTGCAGCATGTGGGGGTGGGGGTGGAGGTGTGTGTGGGGGGGTGGGGGCCTCGACTACATGGGCCGTGCAGCATGTGGGGGTGGGGGGTGGAGGTGTGTGTGTGGGGGTGGGGGCATCGACTACATGGGCCGTGCAGCATGTGGGGGTGGGGGTGGAGGTGTGTGTGTTGGTGTGGGGGCCTCGACTACATGGGCCGTGCAGCATGTGGGGGTGGGGGCCGTGCAGCATGTGGGGGTGGGGGTGGAGGTGTGTGTGTGGGGGTGGGGGGCCTCGACTACATGGGCCGTGCAGCATGTGGGGGTGGGGGGTGGAGGTGTGTGTGTGGGGGTGGGGGGCATCGACTACATGGGCCGTGCAGCATGTGGGGGTGGGGGTGGAGGTGTGTGTGTGGGGGTGGGGGCCTCGACTACATGGGCCGTGCAGCATGTGGGGGTGGGGGGCCGTGCAGCATGTGGGGGTGGGGGGTGGAGGTGTGTGTGGGGGGTGGGGGCATCGACTACATGGGCCGTGCAGCATGTGGGGGTGGGGGCCGTGCAGCATGTGGGGGTGGGGGGTGGAGGTGTGTGTGGGGGTGGGGGCCTCGTCTACATGGGCCGTGCAGCATGTGGGGGTGGGGGGTGGAGGTGTGTGTGTGGGGGTGGGGGCCTCGTCTACATGGGCCGTGCAGCATGTGGGGGTGGGGGGTGGGGGGTGGGGGGTGGAGGTGTGTGTGTGGGGGTGGGGGCCTCGACTACATGGGCCGTGCAGCATGTGGGGGTGGGCCCGTGCAGCATGTGGGGGTGGGGGGTGGAGGTGTGTGTGTGGGGGTGGGGGCCTCGACTACATGGGCCGTGCAGCATGTGGGGGGTGGGGGCCGTGCAGCATGTGGGGGGTGGGGGGTGGAGGTGTGTGTGTGGGGGTGGGGGGCATCGACTACATGGGCCGTGCAGCATGTGGGGGTGGGGGCCGTGCAGCATGTGGGGGGTGGGGGGTGGGGGTGGGGGTGGGGGGTGGGGGGTGGGGGGTGGAGGTGTGTGTGTGTGTGTGTGTGTGTGGGGGGGGGGCATCGACTACATGGGCCGTGCAGCATGTGGGGGTGGGGGCCGTGCAGCATGTGGGGGGTGGGGGGTGGAGGTGTGTGTGTGGGGGGTGGGGGCATCGACTACATGGGCCGTGCAGCATGTGGGGGTGGGGGCCGTGCAGCACCTATAAGGCCGTTAGCCATCCAGAAGCATCCACACGAAACCTAGTCAACGATGTACTGCATCGTTATCGAACCCATTATGTTTGAGACATACAGTAGAACCATTCAAATCTTACCGCAGACTGGACATCGTAGCAAAGAGTGGCATAAACCAGACACAAATGATTTATGTAAGTAAGCTGAATAGCTATCCCAACTGAACCAAGAGCGACTTATATTCCAATACTTCCTGCAGGGAGAAAGAAGCATGTCCAAAGTAACGTCTTCGCTCATGTCGTGGGGACTCAATGAATAGAGGAGGTATTTTCCAGCATTGTATACACTTTACATTCCGATAATTAAGTCACGTAAAAATTAATCCATGCGGAAACCGTGCCCAGCGGAAGGTACGACCTGACCCGTCCCTGGAGCGGCCATCCGCCCGAGGGAAGGGTCCAGCACGGCCTCACCCGTCCCTGGTGCGGCCGTCCAACCGAGGGAAGGGTCCAGCACGGCCTCACCCGTGCCTGACACGGCCTTCCACCCGAGGGAAGGGTCCAGCACGGCCTCACCCGTCCCTGGAGCGGCCATCCATCCGAGGGAAGGGTCCAGCACGGCCTCACCCGCTCCTGGTGTGGCCGTCCACCCGAGGGAAGGGTCCAGCACGGCCTCACCAGTCCCTGGAGCGGCCTTCCACCCGAGGGAAGGGTCCAGCACGGCCTCACCCCTGCCTGGCGCTGTCGGTGTCGAGCCGCGCCGGCGAGTAGTGCCGCCAGATGACGTCGGAGCGCATGAGGTGCGGGTGCGCCCGCCGGAATGCCTCAAAGGTGGGCGTGTGCGGGCCGTTCTTCAGCGCCGCCGCCACCAGACGCACGAAGCACAGCGTCACCGTGTCGTGGTAGCCGCGCGACACGCGCGTCTTGTTCACTGCGTTGTACCGCTGGATGCCTTGTCTGGAGACGGGTGGTGGTGTAAGTCAGAGGCGGCTTCAGCACTGGCGAGGGACAAAGTGCTCGGGTCGAATGGAAGGGTGCACCAATGCTGACAAACCGCCACGTTTCGAGAAATGTCATCCTTCGATTAAAGGAAAGCTTTTGTACATAGCGATACAGAAAACGACACGGTTCAAAACTGACAAAAAAATTTAAGTCACACATCAAAATCATGTAAAAATGTAAAGCCATTCGCACTGACGAAAGCTATGCGGATTGAACTGAGCCTCGAACGGAACATCAGGATCAAAAGCAAACAACCTTAGTTGTATCTGAGGCAGCAAGCTTCGAACTAACTAATGAATTGTGGTGTGACTGCAACTACGCCTGCTAGAGGTCGGATGATGGTTCGGAGTTCATAGCAGCTGTGTTTTCCGAATATGGCGTGATACTGTTCTCTGGTTAGGACCATCCTTGTTCTAGGATTCGAATGGCAAATACCCGTTGGAAGGCTGTCAACTTGGGGTGGGTGGAACACTACAATGATCACCTGGAGGCGTGACCTTTCTCGCCAGCATCTCTCAGGGCCTCATCACAGCAGTGGGAACGAACGCCTGCTCCCGCCCGTTCGGTTCCTTGGCGTACCAAGTTGACACTCAGTTTTGTAAGACACGTTCTTTTTGGTTCAGCGACAATTCCGGGGCCGTCGGAACGTGTCACAATCACTCCACATTCGAAGGCACAGGCAGTATAAAGTTACAGGGTAATCCATATGTTCCATTATATCCCATGTCGTGGTCCATTACCTAACCAGTAAATGTATAGTCCTGTCACAATGTGCACACGCGCTCGACTCCCACCCGCGTACAAGTCCACACATGAGTCTGTTTCGTATGTACACGCCGCAACAATTCCAGCCATCCCACCTCATCACAAGACAGAGTACACTTCCGGAATACACTGCACGACACGGATAAATCACATACAAACCTCCTCAAAATGTCAAAGCGAACTGACTTTCCGTGCATATGTGTATTATATATATACGAATATTTACTTTATCCCTAGCCTAGAGGCCCATCTCCCATCGATAGGCCGTAGCCTAGGGTGCCCATCCCCAAACGAAAGGTAGTGGATTCGCGTGTCACCTGTCGCTACTCTTAGCCAGCGACCAACCAGCGTGGAGACTGGCGACGCTATGTGACCTGCGCGGCCGGTGCGGCCGGGTCAGACTGCGGCGGTGGCCTGACCGGGTCAGACTGCGGCGGTGGCCTGACCGGTGCGGCCAGGTCAGACTGCGGCCTGACCGGTGAGGCCGGGTCAGACTGCGGCGGTGGCCTGACCGGTGCGGCCGGGCCAGACTGCGGCGGTGGCCTGACCGGTGCGGCCAGGTCAGACTGCGGCGGTGGCCTGACCGGTGAGGCCAGGTCAGACTGCGGCGGTGGCCTGACCGGGTCAGACTGCGGCGGTGGCCTGACCGGTGCGGCCGGGTCAGACTGCGGCGGTGGCCTGACCGGTGCGGCCGGGTCAGACTGCGGCGGTGGCCTGACCGGTCCGGCCGGGTCAGACTGCGGCGGTGGCCTGACCGGTGCGGCCGGGTCAGACTGCGGCGGTGGCCTGACCGGTGCGGCCGGGTCAGACTGGGGCGGTGGCCTGACAGGTGCGGCCGGGTCAGACTGCGGCGGTGGCCTGACCGGTGCGGCCGGGTCAGACTGCGGCGGTGGCCTGACCGGTCCGGCCGGGCCAGACTGCGGCGGTGGCCTGACCGGTGCGGCCGGGCCAGACTGCGGCAGTGGCCTGACCGGTGCGGCCGGGTCAGACTGCGGCGGTGGCCTGACCGGTCCGGCCGGGCCAGACTGCGGCGGTGGCCTGACCGGTGCGGCCGGGCCAGACTGCGGCGGTGGCCTGACCGGTGCGGCCGGGTCAGACTGCGGCGGTGGCCTGACCGGTGCGGCCGGGTCAGACTGCGGCGGTGGCCTGACCGGGTCAGACTGCGGTGGTGACCTGACCGGTGAGGCCGGGTCAGACTGCGGCGGCGGCCTGACCGGTGCGGCCGGGTCAGACGGCGGCGGTGGCCTGACCGGTGCGGCCGGGTCAGACTGCGGCGGTGGCCTGACCGGGTCAGACTGCGGTGGTGACCTGACCGGTGAGGCCGGGTCAGACGGCGGCGGTGACCTGACCATGAGCGTGCGGTACGTGGCTCAAACGGCGGCCAGACAAGCATCCGGCTGTTGGACAGGAACTTTACCCACCACACAAGGTAAACACGCCGGCACGGCCGACCGACTTTTCTCCGGCTCGGTCGCGGTGTGAACCGGGCTCAACTCGACGGTTCCGCAGTAAAGTCACCAACTTGACGACTCCCTAGTGACGTCATTAACTTCACGATTTCCCGGTGACGTCACAAACACGATTCCCAGTGAAAAAACCGCTATCTCAAATGCACGCACATCGAGTGCCACAGGCTGCGACGGCATATTCTACCATCACCTCAGACACCTTGGCCCTAGAGCACTACAGGCACTGACTGATATCTTCAACGGATCATACAACACCGCCACAATTCCTAGCATGTTGAATGTCGGTACTATCATTCCACTCCTCAAACCAAACAAACCCCCGAAGGTACAACGTCATACCGCCCCATTACACTTCTTACATGTCCTTAAAAATCCTAGAAAGACTAATGTCAGATCGACTACAACCTCATCTCCCCCCCCCCCCAATCTCATCAGCATGGCTTTCGCCCTAAACGCTCAACTCAAACATATCTCAACAAAATGGTCGACTTCGCAATCAATGGCTTTAATGAACGCAGACCGCCAGCCATAACGCTAGTCGCTTCAATAGATGTCAGTAAAGCTTTTGACTTCCCAATGGCAGACATTAAATGGTTGTGTAGTTTCCTTTCTGATAGAAGAAACAGAGTAAGATTGGAGAACACACACTCAGGTCTAAAACGCTTTAAAGACGGAGTACCTCAGGGAGCGGTCTTATCACCAACCCTGTTCAATCTCTTCGTGGGTGATGCTCCAACCACACATAGAAATTATCTCCTCCTATCTTATGCAGACGATTTTTGCGTAATTGCCAAAGACTCGAAACTGAACCGAGGAGCTAAGAAATTTTAGCGCAATGTAAATAGACTTGCAGCCTGGTTCAAAAGTAAACGCTTGAAAATCTCTGAAGCAGTCTACAGTCTCCATCATGACGTCAGACAGCCATCAACACGAATATCAACCGATCATCAAAATCAACAATGTCCCTCTAAAAGTGGAGACAAATCGAAAAATGTCAAACATTCAACAGGTCTAACATTTGACCCCTCCCTAAAATTAAATACCTACATCGACAACATCAAGAAAAAAGCCGAAATAAAATGTAACATGAAATCAACGGACTCTCAGGCACATAGTTCGGTAAAGATAATGAAACTCTTACACATTTCTACAAAACTTTCATTCGTCCAAACGATCAACTACGCATGTGTTGCATGGACCCTCAAATTTCAGACACGAGTGTCGAAAAACTACAGATAGTCGAAAACAAATGTATGCGTTTCATCAAAGGCTGCGTGAAAATGAGCGCCATAGGAGACTTGCATCACTAAACCAAGCTCCTCCCATTGAAGGACAACTTAAACATGATTGGCGCCAAGGCTGTATTCAGTTATGGAAATGAACGACACCCGTGTCATGATCTTCTCTCTCTCTCATCCAAATGGAAGAAACATGCGCGAGAACATAACATACTTCTCAAAATTCTGTCCTCCACGAAATGCGGAAAACGAAACAAGACCGGCCAACAAATTATCCATGACAATATTGCCACAAACGCAATCAGAAGTCTACCTCCATCAAAGATTCTAAATCCACCCCTCCAGAAATAGACTAGTCAGTGATGTCTTTATCAAAGAAAGAAAGTCTCCCTCTCCCGCCTCGGAACTGGATACTCACGATCTACGGTCTTACACGGCAAGGATATCAAACGGCCCCAATGACCGCCGACACTGCGGCCTGACTGAAGAAACGTCGACCCACATTATGAATGAATGTACAACCCCGCAACCTCTCAGAACGATCCATGGAATTTGCTTGGAATCTCTCTGGACAGACCAGATATGAGCAATGCGCTTTCTCAAGGACACTGGCCAAGACGCCTAGACGCTTGGCTGATGGGCAACTCAACAACAATTCCCCAGTAACGCCATTAACTTCACGATTCTCCAGTGAAGCCACAGACACGAGGATTCCTCGACGATTCCCCGGTGACATCACTAGCTTGACAATTTCCCAGTGACGTCGCTAACTAGACGACTGCCCAGTGACATCACTAACTTGACGAGCTGCTCGGCCTCCACCAGGGGGTGCGTACGCAGGTAGTTCCAGGCCATGCGGACGTGCGCCTCGTGCGTCCAGTCCTCGAACGGCAGCGTCTGATGCTCGAACGCCGACATGAAGGTGGCGTCGGCCAGGCTGTGGTAGGAGCTGCCCAACACCGTGACCGGTTGTTACACGTCGTGCGAGACGACGTCACCTGAACAGTGTCCCGGTGTGTGACATGGCATGACCCGTTACATGACATCTGAACCCGACATGACATGGCGGATGACTCGACATGTCACCTGTCACGCGACGTGACACGGCCTGAAGTGTCACCTGACATGACCCGCCATGTAGTCTGCTGTGAGGCCTACGTGACCTGACACGTGACCTGACATGTGACCTGACACGTGCCCTGCGGCCACCCGCCCTGTACGTGCAGCACTGCGCCGCCAGCAGCCAGCTGGTTCGTTTGCCTTGATCTGGGGCAATTTTTTTCAACACAGTTCGCTGTAGTTTCCTCTATATCTAACCAGAAGTGTCGGAAAACAGGCGACACAACGAGGGCAATGCTGCAAATTGGCATATTTAGCCCAGCAAAAACTGAATAGCATAACACAGCAGACTGCAATGAATCAAGTTCAGTTAGAGACGATTGTACCATATATCCACATGAACATCATATGCAGCACTTGGACGGAATTCAGTCGCGTCTGAATACAACACCAACATAAAACGTTCAAGAATTGAACACCACGTTACATTCTGCATTGCAATGATAGTTTACTATATGGTTACATGACTAGCACGAAACGATACATCTACATTGGCTTAACTTTTGTTTTACAAGGTGTTTAGCTGTCATAGGTCCATTCCACGACTGCATTCTGCTGAGTAGCGTATAAATATGGAAATTTTACATGGATCGGAGGGATCTGGTCTTACAAAATTATAGGGTCCACGAAATCACAAGCATCAATGGCTGAGTGACCTTGGAACAAACAGGATACAACCAACAAAGCTGGATGGGAAGGGGAGGAAGGCCACAAGCACCTTGGCTCTTACTGATATGCTGTTGATAAGCGGCTTACACTGAGGTACACAAAAACTTAGGATTGCTTTGAATTGACATGGCTCGAGCAAGTTGTATAGCAGCAGTTATTTACGAGTATTTTATTTTGCAATGTCTCATTGCACTGAATAGTTCACCGCAGACTCAGGGGTTAACAATGGGGTATCAGAATTAGACAATACAAGTTGATGACAAGCAGCACAAAACAGGAAGTATTTTACATCATAATATAAATACTTGTGTTTTATGGACGTCATTCATAAAACAATGTCAATGGCAACCTAGATCTCCGTGATACACAACATGCAGCTAACATTAAATCAATTCAGGTCCAGGACTGTGTAGTGATTTTAGACAGCACACGGAAACAAAACCTGGAGTGGTGAATGGGCAACACGCGGAACTGGGACCAGGAGTCGTGATGGGACAGCACATGGAACTGGGACCAGGAGTCGTGATGGGACAGCACATGGAACTGGGACCAGGAGTCGTGATGGGACAGCACATGGGACTGGGACCAGGAATCGTGATGGGGCAGCACATGGAACTGGGACCAGGAGTCGTGATGGGGCAGCACATGGAACTGGGACCAGGAGTCGTGATGGGACAGCACATGGAACTGGGACCAGGAGTCGTGATGGGACAGCACATGGAACTGGGACCAGGAGTCGTGATGGGACAGCACATGGAACTGGGACCAGGAGTCATGATGGGACAGCACATGGAACTGGGACCAGAAGTCGTGATGGGGCAGCACATGGAACTGGGACCAGGAGTCGTGATGGGACAGCACATGGAACTGGGACCAGGAGTCGTGATGGGGCAGCACATGGAACTGGGACCAGGAGTCGTGATGGGGCAGCACATGGAACTGGGACCAGGAGTCGTGATGGGGCAGCACATGGAACTGGGACCAGGAGTCGTGATGGGGCAGCACATGGCACTGGGACCAGGAGTCGTGATGGGGCAGCACTCTGCTTGACGGACTTGGCTGATCAATAAAAGTGCGAATGGTGGTGAGGGTGCGATCGAACGTCCCGGAGGAGCGTCTTCGGCTGCAGATAATTCAAGTAGGGGTGCACTGGAATGTTCTGGGTGTATGACCATGCCTCCTGTGCTCTCTTGGGATCTGCCATCACACAGAACTTGCATGGTGTAATTGTACACAAATTGCATATGCATAATGCATGCTTAAATAGCTGACACCATTGCACATCTTGATTCACATCTGATGCCTACCAGAAATTACTTTGGTCATGCTACCTGCCATTACATTTTGGGTTCAGATTATCTTCTGTACTCCATAGACTCAGCGCTAAATTTGCTTTGATCACGGAGGAGACGGTGCTAGGACCATGAGCCTCAGAGCTTTCACCCAGACCTAAGAATGGTTCATGGTAAATAGCAATCAAACTAGCATGGCAGCCAGACCCTTGCTCTAGGAGCTGCTGCACATATATTGCCAGGAACAATGGAATAAATGGATGACGAGCCATATTTATTCTGCACTGATTTTTGTTTGCTGTGGGTAACATGTCTTGTTGGCATAAGATTTAGTGCAGCTTTCTGATTTGCCGAAAACGGAGTTGGTTCGAAGATGCTTTGCTGCGCGCTTCTCGGCCGGTCCGACGAGCGACGGCTGTGTCGGTATTTACCAGTTATCTTTCACTGTGTAGTTCTTCTTGGGCTCTCAGCTGAAGCATGCATATAATATTTTGCATATATTATGGTTAAAGCACCTAGTGCTTTTGCACTAATATATATATTTATATATATATATATATATATATATATATATACGTGTATATATATGTATATATATATATGTATATATATATACATATATATATATATTATATATATATATATATATATATATATATATATATATATATATATATACGTATATATATATGTATATATATATATATGTATATATATATACATATATATATTATATTATATATATATATATATTATATATATATATATATATATATATCAGAAATAAATTACTCGTAGTGCGTATGCCGTATGCCAATGGTGAAAGAGTCTTCGCGGTGGAACAGTTGGTTCGAGGTTAGGTTCGCTCTCCTGCCCGACAGCGCGTGCTGGCTGTATTCACCGTTTGTAGAAGACCATGGGGTGACGATCCTCTGACACTATTGATTCCAGAACTTGCCCATAGATGACAGCATGGTCGCCGACGATGTCCGATTTGAGGACTGAGCACCGAATGCCTGAAAAACAGAGAGATCTCTAGGTATAACCAGGTAAATTCACCACAAGTTCGTAAGTTTCTTTTGCAATAATTGTGCTTCACACCTAAACACCAGAGGCGACTTAGTCGTCATCGAGTCGTCACCTGGTGCGTTCCACGACAGATCGCCGAAACTTTTCAAATTTTACACCCGCTAAATTTGTACTTGGACCAAAATTGGTGTACAGGGTAGTCTTGTGCTCTGAACACGCCTGAACAAGTTTTAGCCGAATCCGACTAACGACTTCGGAGTTACAGCCTACGACAATATTTTGAGGTCACACAACAAGGGCATCTTTGGCGATAGATATCTCATCGATAATGAAGAGAAAGTGCGACATATTATGCATATTTTAAAATAAAAATAGTTAAAGAAAACACATCCGTGATAAAATATCAACATTTCTTAACTTTGACCTCGTGACCTTCTGTAACCTTTGGCCCATTGAAATTGATAAATTTGATGGCAAAAATACAAACGGGCATGAGATTGTCCGTCATAAAAAGCGCTTTGCTTTTAAATATCCCATATACGAGTCCGTTCTCTCTATGAGTTTCCGATTTTCGGAACGGATGGACTTCGAGTACGTTGTCTCCCACTGTAAAACTACGGGGGTCGAGCAATGAGATACAGAAGGGTGATATAAAAACGTTTCCTTAACATAACATTTAAAACTTATTGATGTAAGTCTAATAGTTTGCCTTAACAAACTTCACAAAGTTAAAGGTGACCCATTACCGACAGGTTGGTTATTGGAGTTTATGGGCTTATCGACTGCATCGGTCATGCAGCGCCCATATCATCGTCAGTCAAACAACGGCATATGCACGAAGGTCAGTCGACGAGACAGCTGCATGTGAAGGGGTCGACGTACGTGTGACATCATGCCGTGCTACGATCCTCATTTTGTCAGGTGTAAAAGCGAGTTAATGAGGGGCATAAATCACAGAAAACTTGATTTTTGATAGGAAGCGGAAGAGCCGCCCGGTCCGGCCGACCGGAGCCGTTGATGACTCGTCCTCTAATACTTCCCTAAGAGCGAGAGAGAGAGAGAGGGGTACGTCAAAAGTGACGCCTTCCCTCATGGATAAGTCGGCTGCAGGCAATCAGTAGGTGCCGCACTGACAGTGCAGCATGACACCTTGGACGCAGCGCACTGCCACCGCCGGCCAGAAGGTATCACCGATAGGTCATCCATAGGCTTATCTACGCGTGACAACGTAATTTACTTCGGAATATCTGGTGGTCTGGTAATGGAAACATCTGATCATGCTGGCCTCACAAGAAGTACTATCATGCCTTCATCATTATTCATCATAGTACCCGTCGGCATCATTTGCGTAGACGTACAGTCGAATCTCTATCGTAATGCAAACACACGCGTTCTTATCACGGTATACATAGCGTGTTCCGGAAAACATGAACATTTTCGCAAGCTTCCTGTGGTTTCATTGTTCACGTTTCGGGCATTTTCTGCATATTGCACATTGCTGCACTGCACTAAGTAGTACACAATCGAACAACGATCGGATACAACAACGAAATAAACATCAGATGATGAGAACTTGTTTTTCCAACTTACACATTTGTCGGCCTCCAATGCAGCTCTTGTAGCTTCCTTAACAAGGGTTGAACATTTTATGATCACCATAGTGTCGTAGCTTATTTACGTTTAGCGGTGTAATTTTATTTCAGAACATCTGGTAGTTACTTACAACACCTACTGAATGTCATCAAACGTGACAACGATGCAGTCTGACAATATTCGACCATGCTAACATCACAACAAAAAGTACAATTATACATTCTTTCCACCTGCAGAGCATCATTTACATGGACGTACAGTCCAACACCTATTGTAAGCCACTCTTTGCTGACACAGTGCACGTAGGCTGTGCCCGAAAACATCATTTCACAACGTTCATGTAACTCCATTATTCACGTTCTTAGGATACTGCGCATGTGGACATTCCGCATGGGACACTGCTGCACAATGGTACATATGTTAGGAAAATGAAAGCAGATCAAACGGCGCCGATTTGGCTTTCATAACCAAATCGTTACAAACGGCGTCGACTTCGAAGTTCGCCGAACCCGAATTTTCAGGATGAACATGGAATTTGGGGCCATGGGCACCTAAGAATTGTCAAAATATTATCGGAAATTCCAGACACAATGGAATATTCTTAACGTTGTATTTTTGCACAATGGGTGAAATAGGACGTTTCCAGGCCGCTTTCTGTGATTTCTGTTCACTGCAACGCCTAGTAGGGCATCAAATCTGTTAATAAAATCGGGGCAAACATCTTGGAATTTCGGAAATGGCCTTTTCAGATACTAAATAGCAATTGAGAGATGATTTTAAGATGGCATCTGCAACAACTCATTCCGGCGCATCGCTTTGGTCGAGGATATTTATTTTGTAATCTGTAGGTTTATAACGGGTTAGTTTTGAAATTGCCTGTGGATTCAAACATTTGTAGAGCTTTGAATATGGCAAATTTCAGGGACTTCTCAACAGGCACAGACAGCCAGCAACCAACGGAACATATTTTCTTTGATGGAAAGTCAATGTCAAGTTCAAACATTTCCGCAAAATAAATTTTACCTATTTGTCGATTTTGGCAAGTTTTGTTCTTCTAAGCCTACCAGAGTTCCAAATTTTGTTCCCATCAAGTTTGCCTTCGGTGTATATTGTTCAGTCTTTTCATTTCTGAAAAAATGAAAAATTATTGCCAGAATTTTTCAGTGTGCAAAAAAATTATCAAACTGTTCAAATTGTGTGAAAATTGTGCTCATTGTGAACATCTTTAAAAATCGGAGATATGCTTTTTAATGTTTTAAAAAGTTCAAATTGGAACTTTCACACACAAAGCTACACCTCTAGTAATGTTAGGATGCCCATGTTTTCAATGGGGCTTACCGATACTTTAGCAACAATTTTTGTGTTTTTCACTGTGTATGACGACGATAAGAATCGACAGTGACTAACACAATTATTTGTAGCCCTTATGTACGTCGAAAAAATTCACCACGTCCTCTTTCTACCCGGTGTTTTCGAAAACTGATTCGTACGCTGCTCCGGCTCTGCCAAGCCTGTTATCGTTTCCTTCCCGATGTTCACTCCTCTGTTGTCCGCCGGCATCAACGCTGGCGCCTTTATCTCCCTCGGAACCGCCACCAGGCTGGAGAGTATTAAGCTATGTACGGATGGGGAGAATGGATATATGTACCAAGTACGGATGGGGTGGGAGGGAAGACATACGCGAGACAAATGTCTCGGCTTTTATTTGCCTTTAACAGATAGTCATCAGCAGTCCACAGAGACACAATGTTTTTTCTTCAGCACAAAATGATAAACCTGCCTAACACTTGATCGCTGACACAAAATGATCCTCATGTTTGTTATAGGTACCTACCTATAGCGCCAGATGCAACATGTAGGTAATATAACCTGATTCAATAGGGTCGGGTTGCGTTATTTCCGTGTTTGATGTTATTCAATAGACATCAGTTGTTCCGAAGCACAATTGCGTCTCTACACGTGAACCCATGGGTGACCTACCGGGAACTAGTGACCTTGACATTCGTGATGCTTTTTAAGAGAAACTATAAGATCTACATAAAAAGGTGGGAATGTTTTTTTTTCTTACAAACACGTTTGTCATTTGAAAAACGTTTGTCGTAAGAAAAACGTTGTCATGTATGTCATTGTTCTTCCTCATGTAGCTTTCCAATGGAAGAAAGCTTACACGAAGTCCGTCCTACCCGGAAAACGCAAAATCGCAGTCATGAAGAGCGGAGGGCCGTATCGGATATTTATAAGAACGCATTTTTATTTATGTTTTGCTTGGTCAGCGAAATCATGCCCACTTTTATTTCCGCCGTCAAATTTGTCAATTTCGATGGGCTAGGGCCCACGGAAGGTCACGAGGTAACGAGGTCAAATGTAGGAAATGCTGATATTTTGTTTCGAGAATGTTTCAGTTGATCCTTTTTCTTCTGAAATATACATAATTTGCCACCATTTCCACTTCTTATTGATAAGATATCTATCGTCAAACCAACCCATGCTATTTGACCTAATAATAATGCCGGAGGCTATATCTCAAAAACCGTTGGCCGAATCGGGCTGAAACTTGCACAGCCTTATTCAGAGCCAAAGACTACCATGTGAGCAAATTTTGGTTAACAAAAATATGGGGTGAAGTGCAATGGTCGATCTGTCGTGGAACGCACCACCTACCACCACCACAGTAGACTGTATACTGAGATGTTGTTGTGAAATAAATACTGAGAAATCGGGAGGATGAAATTGTAGTTAAAATATGACACATTGACCCTCTGGAACAATGCACCCCATGGAGTAGTGGTAGTCGATTTTCCGTCCAGGATGTATCGGTACCTGCGACACTGGAACTACCTACAGCCTACAGCGTACTGGTACCGATGGCAGCATACACTAGCGGCAGTCCACCGTGTAGCGGTACCTGCAGCTACGTCCGGCAGCAGCGGCACCCCGTGCTCGTCCGTCGAGTGGGAGATGCCGTCCAGCTGGTCCTCGTGCTCGCCAGGCGGCCGTGAAAAGTGCATACTCTGGCTCACCTGGCGACGTGCAATCCATGATGATAACTGCGGCTGCAAAAGCTGCAGGGTTCACCCAGACACTTGTACGACACAGAATACTCCGATGGTACGGAGTACACTTCATTCAACAGCAAGACATAATTGTCCTCTCAGTGACGACACACGTGGCGCGGTCTTGCCTGATACCAGAGCAGCATAGCGATTTGCATTGCATGATCTCCACGCCGTACAAACCGCTGTTTAATCGCCGTCCAAATTAAGATGTGAAGATTCCAGTGTTTAAAAAAAAATTCAAACTAAGTTTGCATGTACTTGCATCAATAATAACTTCGAAAACAACACATAGCGACCAATCTTGACAGTCAAAATAATCATGGATTCTTGCTAGCGCAGTCTGCAACACTATGCGACTGAAATCACGCCCAGCGCTTAGTTTTTGGACCAAATGAGGGCAAACATATTCATCAATACGCACAATAATAAACTTGGAGAATGTATCACAACTGAGGTTGCGCTGGCTCTTCACACATGTCTGAAGAAGTATGGAACACAATAAGCGATACACACGAACCCACATTCCACCACAACAAACACATCCAGCCTCTGGCTTCGCTCGTCCAATGCTACCACCGGCGCTTCTTCTGGCGGTCACGTGCCCCAGCAACCACAGGTTAGTTAGTTGTTGGGGTTTAGGGGCGCATCGGCTACAGAGGTCATGCAGCGCCCAGCACAGCAACCACAGAAAACCAGTCACCGACTGCACAGCAGCGGGCCGGATGTGAATCGCCACCACACCTGTCCCTCTGCCAGCACGTGGACGTTGAAGCGGCCGGTGTCGGTGACCAGCTGAAGGAAGCGGCTGGGCTGGCGGAGGCAGACGCTCACCACCGGCGGCTGGCACGAGACGCTGGTGAAGCTGCTGCACGTGAAGCCACGTCGGTGGGTCGGGCTCGCCGCCGTCACCACCACCACTGCCGGACAGATGTGCAGGATTGTTGTTACCACCGCTGGGTGCAAGGTGCACCATTATCACCACTGGGGTACATGGGACAGCACTACCACCACTGGGTGCAGGGTACCATTATCACCAATGGGATACATTGGGCAGCACTACCACCACTGGGTACAGGGGCACCATTATCACCAATGGGGTATATGGGGCAGCACTACCAACACTAGGTGCAAGGTACATCATTATCACAATAGGGGTACATGGGCCAGCACTACCACCACTGGGTACAGGGGCACCAGTATCACCACTGGGGTACAGCGTTGTTAAAATAATGGTTTCTCATTAGGTGTGAGATGTTGAAACGAGTACAGCAGGATGTTGAAATGGCCATATAAATATTATTATTTCAAATACTTGTTACATCTTTCAAACTCGGTTTTGAGACAATTGAGTATATATGACTGTACCCATGTTGCATGTTTTGAGATGTACCTAATGTGGGGATATCAATATCAATGATAACTATACAAATATCTATGTTACAAACTGGCATTGTATAACATGGGAAGCCATAGGTGATTCATTTACCTGGAATTTCGCTATGGGATGTTCGGTACCACAATCCAGGATCTGTTCATGGTGAGCACAGGTATGATACTTATAAACAGGACACTGTTAGAAACAAGGCATGAAGACTTCACAAACACACACCAAAAAGCAAGATGTCAATACAGCTTTGGGAAGGATATCAATGCAGTGTTCAGTAAGTAGTATATTCCACCCTATTTCACATAACAAATTATCACTAGGGTACATGGGGCAGCCCTACCACCACTGGGTATGAGAAATCACTATGACTATGGACCCCTGGGTGAGGAAAGTTTAACATTATTGTCCTGTACACACTGGCTAATTTTGACAAAAAATACACTGTGGACCATCCCAAAGTCTGGTCAGAGGTCTCCTCCAATGCATTGGAAGGCAACTCACCTGGAACTGGAACATCCCGCATCACATTCATGAAATTCAGCTTCTCATCAGTGTCACCTGAAGCATCTGATAATGGCTGTCTCTGGACTCCTGCAGAGACAGGTGATGTTAACATGCAGTCAGGATTGATTCATGGCATGCCTCCGACTCTATGATGTCTGCATGATGGCAGTCAAAGTTGGTTGAGAAAATAACATTCTGGATGTGATTCTTTCCAGTCAATGCCCATACTCCCCATGTTAAATCTCAGCAACATCAGTGTAACTTAAGCCACATAGATTTAAACATAACTTGTTCTATGACAAAGATGGCTGTTATTTCTTGAGATACAAACAATTTAAATAATATGTATGTATGTATATATATATATATATATATATGTATGCATGTATGTATGTATGTATCTATATATATATATATATATATATATATATGTATATGTATATATATATATATATATTTATATATGTATGTATGCATGTATGTATGTATGTATGTATCTATATATATATATATATATATATATATATATATATATATATATATATATATACATGATAGAACAAGTGCAGCACAAAGCCACTAGACTGATCAGTAGAATAGGTAACTTAGAATATGGGGGCATACTTATACCATTGGATATGTACTCACTCAAGTATAGGAGATTAAGGTATTATTGTGCTTTAAGGTGACAAGACACATTTTTTTACACACATTTGCCTCCATAAAGCAAACAAATGGGGTTAGGTTAGGTTTGATTAGGTTAGGTTAGTTTAGGTTTTTTAAGTTGGGAAATGTTTGAAAAAGCTTGAAAAAAATGTTGGACATTATTTTCTCTTCAAAAGCAGCCTGTGCTAGGTTAGGTTAGGTTGGGTTAGGTTTTTTAAAGTTGGAAAATTTTCAGAAAATGCATTATTTTCAAAACATTTTTCAAATTTTATTTTTTCGATTTTTTTTCTCCAAAGGGAGGTTAAGCAAGGTTAGGTTAGGTTATGTTGCATTTTTATTTTATTTTTTTTAAACATTTCTTTTGATATGTTAGCTAACTCAAAGTCCCCTTTTTGGTATTAATTCATTCACAACCCGAAAAGAAAGCATTTGCATAGAAAATGAGTGGTCCCTGTTGTGTTGGACTTTTGGTGTTCAATCTGACACCTCTAAAGCCCGGCGGCTACGCTCGCCTGACCGGCCGGCAGGACCGGCCCACTGCCCGGTCACGCTCAGTCTCCAATAGAGTCACCCGGCGAGAGCTGCAGCGTTTGTGTCGTGGTACCTCAGCACACGAATCGTATACACACTCGCACCAAAGAACATCGTAACATGGCGCGGTCGGTAGGACGATACAATTTGGTGAAACTGTGATACGGGAAAATTCAACGTGCGGTCAGTTATTATTTGCGGTACAGTACGGGAGTCGGAGGCGTCAGTGCGAGAGCGATAATTTGTCGCACCGTGCAGAAGTAGGCTGATAAGTAATTTTGTGTGTCGTGATCCCCGCTGTGTTTCTGTGCCTGCACGAAGATGCCCGATCCAGACTCCAAATCGGAATCGGCAGAATCTTCAACGGAGATGCTCACCCGCCTGCTCCAGCAGCAGATGGAGATTGCTGCCCGCCGTGATGAGCAGATGACGGCCCTACTACAGCATCTCTGCCCCGGCCCCGCTAGCGGCGTCCTTCCTCCGGGAGCCCACGGCCCGATTGCGTCGGACGCGACGCCGGGCCCCGTCCCTGCTGGTGTAGGTGCCCGGACCCGTATCAGCATTCCTGCAGCGGGAACGCCCGTTCCCAGGCTCCATTCTACGGCTTCACTCATGGAGTTTGAGGCTTGGAAAAAGAAGTTCGAGGGCTATCGCTTGCTCACCCACATCGACGAGATGTCGCCACCGGAGCAGAAAGCGGCACTCCGGAAAAATAACCAACGAGAGATTTTGTGACCACCTAGTGATTGGAAGCAGTGATAATGAAGCGCGTCGACGCATGCTCGAAACACCCGACCTGCCATTCGAGAAAGTGCTGGACATCTGTCGAGCTTCTGAGTGCGCGTCTAACAACAGCTCTGCGATGCGGGGCCCCGCCATTGTCAGCAGAGTGTCGCGCTACAGACGTGACCGCAGCCGCCGCCGCCCCGGCGGTGTGGAGCAGAGGCCCGCTGCCTCCTGTGGGCAGTGTGGTGCGACGCAGCATCGTAACGCCAGTGATTGCGCTGCGCTCACCCGCACCTGCAACGTGTGCCACGCCCGCGGTCATTTTGCAGCCGTCTGCAGGAACCGGGCGGTGCGCGGTGCCGGCAGCCCAACCCGCGCCCGTCAACGGAGCACCAGCCGCGCGGACAGCCCCACCTATACACGCAGCGCCGCTCGCGGCCACCGAGGAAGGCCAGCTTCCAGATCTCGCCGCCGCATGGGAGCAATCTGCACAGAAGCAGACTACAGGGACGACAGTGATGAACTGAAATTGATGAATGTGTACGTGTCTGATGTACGCCTTCAGGGCATCTCGTCGAAGCGGTCCCCGCAGATAAATCTGCAAATGAAACACCGCGACGGACGCAGTGCGATCAGTACCTGGACACCAGATACCGGCGCATACATTTCTGCGATATCGCGAAAGCACGCGGAAGAAATGGGGGTCAACCTGGCCCACCTGACTCCGTCTACAACGACGCTCTGGACGGCGGATGGCAGGAAGATGCGCTGCATGGGCACCTGCGACCTGACCCTGCAGCTGGGAGACACCGTGTGCACAGTTGAAGTGTCGGTGCTGGAGTCACTCCACTCACAACTCCTCTCGTGGCACGACTGCGTGAAGCTGGGCATCCTGCCAGCGAATTTTCCGCAGCAGATCTGTCGCCTGCAGACCGGGAAAGCTGCAACTCACCCGGGAAATCAGCGTTCGTCGTCCGCCTGCAGCAGAATCCCCGTAGCAAAACAGCGATGCAAAATTACGTCCCGCGCACCGGCGCGTTCAGCCACCCGCAGCGGAAGTGCTCCGGCAACAGCTGGGAGGAAACCCGACCCCGCGCGTGCCAGCCGACACCGATCAGCCAGTCCTGGCGACAGCACAGGACTACCCGCTTGGATCCTGAAATTCAAGCGTGAAGGAGGTGGCACACCGTCCGCACAGGAGCGTCAGAGGCATTTTGAAGCTCTGAAGGCCGACTTCCCGCGCGTGTTTGACGCGACGTCAGCTCTGCGGGAAATGGTGGCGGAGCCAATGAAGATCGAGCTCACTGAAGACGCGGTCACGTACGCCCTGACCAGCGCACGTAACGTAGCGTTCTGCTGGAGGGATGACGTGTGCCGGCAGATAGATGAGCTCTTGGAGCACAACATTATTGAGCCTGTGGACTACCCGACCGAGTGGTGCCACGGCCTCGTTCCTGTGCCAAAGATGGATTCCGACGGCAAAATATCCGGCTGCCGTCTCACGGTGGACTTTACCAAACTCAACCGTTTCGTGAAGCGGCCGCCTCATCCCGCGAGAACTCCACAGGGCGCGGTAGCATCGATCTCAACCGGTGCCATGTACTTCACCAAAATGGACTGCAAGGCCGGATATCACCAGGTCGCCATCAGAATGGAGGACCGCGACCTCACGTGTTTTATAACGCCGTGGGGGCGGCATCGCTACAAGCGAATGCCTATGGGCGTCACACACTCCGGCGACGTGTACAACCGGCATGGTGACGCTGTGTTTGGTGACGTCACCAACACAGTGAAGGTGGTGGACGATGTGCTGTCCTGGGACGACGTCTACACCACGCATCTTCACCACATCTGGACGGCGCTGAAGAGATGCGACGACTACAGCGTCACACTCAACCCAGCGAAATGTCAGTTCGCTGAAGAGAAGGTCGACTTCTGTGGGTTTACCGTCAGTTCTGACGGATACACGGTGGACATGAAGAAGGTCCGGGCCATCCGCGATTTTCCGCAACCCAGCAATATCACCGATTTGCGATCGTTTCTCGGACTTGCAAATCAGCTGGGATCGTTCTCAGCCGAGATCGCGATGGCTGCGGAACCGCTGCGGCAGCTGTTACGCCCCCGCAACGCCTGGTTGTGGACCTCCGTACACAGAGAAGCGTTCCAGAAGGTGAAGGAGGCGCTGGTGTCGCCCCCTATCCTGAATTTCTTCAACCCGAAGCGGCGCACGATCCTGGAGACGGACGCCTCACGTGTCGGCGGACTCGGATTTTGTCTCCGCCAGCTCGATGACATCGGAAGATGGCGCCTCATCCAGTGCGGGTTCCGTTTCCTGACTGACGTGGAAACGCGATACGCCGTGATCGAACTGGAGCTGCTGGCCTTGACATGGGCGTGCAAGAAAGCCGACGTGCACATCAAAGGCATGCAGCAGTTCGAAGTACTCCTGGACCACGGGCCGCTCATCCCCGTGTTAAACACGAAGACACTGGCGGAAATAGAAAATCCGCGACTGCAACGCCTCAGGGAGAAACTCATCCCGTACAACTTCGTCGCCAGTTGGAGGCAGGGAAAACTCCACATCATCCCGAACGCGCTCTCACGCGCGCCGGTGGACGATCCCTCGGCGGATGACGAAGAGGCGGAGCGCGACGTTGGACACCACATCCGGAGCCTGCTCGCTCGTCTCACGTCCGACGTCGGAGAATACGGCATCAGCCCGTTCAAAGACGCAGCCCTGGATGAAGTGCGAGCCGCCGCTGCGAGAGATCCGGAAATACTCGGACTCAAGGACGAGATTATGGAAGGACTTCCGGAGCATCGGAGTCAACTGGACCCCCTGGTGCAGCCCTACTGGAGCTGCAGAGACCGACTCGCCGTCGAAGACGACCTCATCGTCTGCGGCCAGCGCCTGGTGATCCCCAAAAGTCTGCGACGGACCACACTGAAGCGGCTCCACACAAGCCACCAAGGCATCGAGCGCACCAAACGGCGCGCGCGACCAGTTGTCCACTGGCCACAGCTCGACAAACAAATCGTCGATTTTGTCACCGCCTGTGAAGCATGTCAGCGCCACCTGCCCAGCCTGCAGAAAGAGCCGCTGGGCGCGGAAAAAACACCGTCTCGTGTTTTTCAAGCTGTCTCCGCTGATTATTTTTCCTGGGCCGGACATAGCTACTTAGTCTATGTGGATAGACTCAGCGCCTGGCCGTTCGTGTTCCGCATCGCCGGAGACGCATCAGCCAGAGCCCTCACGCGGAGCCTCCGCAAGCTGTTTTCGGCCACCGGAGTGCCCAGGACTCTGAGAACCGACGGCGGCGGACAGTTCTCGGCGCGACACACGCGATACTTCCTGAAGCGGTGGGGCGTGGAACATCAGATATCCACCCCTCGCTACCCCCAATCCAACGGTCAAGCAGAATCAGCTGTAAAAAGCGTCAAGAGGCTCGTCCAGAAGTCTACCAGACACGGCGATCTCGACACGGATGACTTTGCGCACGGCCTGCTGGAATTGCGCAATACTCCGCGAGCAGACGGCCATTCACCTGCGCAAACTCTCTACGGCTACCCCATCAGATCAGCCGTACCAGCGCACCACCGCGCGTTCGCCACGCAATGGCAGCAGGCTGCCGACGTCTGCGACGCCAAGGCGGTGCTGCTGCAAAAGCGGACCGAGGAGCACTAAAACGCGACAGCGCGGCCACATCCACCTTTGCGCGTCGGCCAGCACGTCCTGATCCAGGACAGCAAGACCGGTGTGTGGGACCGCACCGGCACCATCACTGCTGTCGGGGAGAGGCGCGACTACATGGTCAAACTCCCGAGTGGTCTCCTCCTCTGGCGGAACCGACGGTTCCTGCGGCCTCAGCGTGCCTTCATCGCCGAAACGGCGGCCCCTTCAGCACCATCAGCCGAGCCCACGTACGCGGCAAGCGTCCGAGCCTGTACTACAGCCGCGAGTAGCACCACCTGCACTGCCCCGTGAGACGCCCGCTACATCTGGTTCATCAGCACAGTCGGCAGCTGGCGTGCCCGTGGCACCGACCCGGACAGAGGGAGCACCAGAGCTGCGGCGCAGCACCCGACGGCGGCAGCAGACCAAACAGCTCTCCGTCAGCTGGGGAACGAAAACCTACCACATGATGCCGGAAGTCTGAACCAGTCTGTTCATAACCGATCCGACTGTGAACTGGTCGGCAGAGACGCGGCGATTTCATATCGCATGAAGTGCCATTCGAGTGGATGATATACATTCTTTGCATATTTTCTTGTGACTCAGTGTATCACCTATCCGCGATGTTCAAAGCTACTGCGTCGCAGCGCGATAATGTTGTCAGCTAGTACGTTAGCGTATAATTGTTCAGTGTGAGCTGATTGTTTTCTGCAGGACATGACTTCATTGCCTCGCTCACAGTGGTTCCCGTCGATGCCGACGAGGCTTCGATTCATTTTATGTTTCGTCGGATATAATTTCTGGCACCAAAGATAGCTTTTATTTTGCTTTCATTCTTTTTCTCTAGGTTCTTGGTCAGGCGTGCGACGTGCGACTTAGTAAATTTGTCAGAAACATGTCCCTTGCTCGCCAATGTTCATGTGTCTTGGGAGGAGGTGGAATGTTGTCTTGGGGGGGGGGAGGTGTTCTGTGTTGGACTTTTGGTGTTCAATCTGACACCTCTAAAGCACGGCGGCTACGCTCGCATGACCGGCCGGCAGGACCGGCCCACTGCCCGGTCACGCTCAGTCTCCAATAGAGTCACCCGGCGAGAGCTGCAGCGTTTGTGTCGTGGTACCTCAGCACACGAATCGTATACACACTCCGCACCAAAGAACATCGTAACAGTCCCATCATCTTAGTCACATCGATGAACATTGCATTTAAATAATAAATTCCAAAAATTCATAACTTAAAGCACAAATTTACTGGGATTAAGGGGTGATATGATTGAAATGAATCAAATTATTAAAGGGCTATACCAGGTCAATCTGAATGATGCCTTTCTATTTAGACTATTACATAGGAGTCATCAATTCAGGTTAGACAAATCAATGTGTAGGACGGTTAAGTGACAACAGGTCTTCAGTCAAAGAATTGTTCATCAGTGGAATAGTCTGCCTGCTGATGTTGCAGGGAGCCTCTCATCGAATGTATTACAAAATATGGTAGACAACTTTTTTAGGCTGCAAAATCTTGTTTGAGTTCTAGGTAGTGGTGGATGGGATGATATTTAAGTAGTGATATGGGATGATCAGTGGGTGCACACTGTACATTGAGTGGGTGTGGGTGGAGTCTGGAAGTTATTAGTGGGCACCCAAGTCACATGTGTTACACAAGATTGAATGAATGTGCCTGGATAGGTCATTTTCATGCAATGTCCATGCATGAAGATGGATGGACATCGATGAGTGTGGGGGGATTTAGTAGATGTATTCTTTGGAATTGGGGGATGTGGTGTTGGTTGGGGTGAAGAGGGTATTTTTGCTATGGTTATGGTATCTTCCCTTTACAAACTTAACCACCTGGATGGGCCCTTGTGGCTCTGATTAAGTCTGATCACTTTATGACTTTATGACCTATTATGCCTGGAGTGCAAAGGGTGCAAATAGTGCAAATCAGATGAGATCTCATAAAGATAATGATGATCTATAGACTGGCCACAACTCACAACTCCTTTGTGTTCATGCATTTGTGCTTTGTCCTATGTTGTGCTTGTATTTTGTGGCATTATGGCATTGAATATAACTCAGATCAGCAAAATATCCTGAAATAGCATGTTGTGTGAATTAATACATATCAGTAGCTGATTTTTAAGTGCTAACAATCATAATGACTCACCTGAACCAGCATAAAATGCTAGGACCATTAGGAAACCATTAATGATTCAGAAAACCACTAGATTACTAGGAACATCAGCTCATTCAGGCCATCATAACATGAAACCAAGAGGAATCATTATTCAGAAAAAAACGATTCAAAGGAACAGTAAGAAATCATAGGGGTCATCAATTCAGGTTGATCAAGTCAAGGTGTAGGACATCAAGCACAAACAGGTCTTTGGTCAAAGGGTGGTTGATCAACTGAATAGGCTGCCTGCTATGTTGTAGGGTTCCTCATTGAATATATTCAAAAAGGGTATCTTTTGTTGTTGTAAATTTGCAATTGAAGGTAATTTCTCATTTCATGGAATGCTTAACATGATTTGACCACTGATTTCCTCTGCAAATGCAATTTTTTAAATACAAAATTTAACCCAGCTCAGCCTCTGCAGGCTTAGAGTTGGGTAGCATAGCATAAAAAGTAGCATTCAAAATACAGAGAAATATCTAACAAAATGTAACCTAACTTAGCAGCTAATTTTTTGGATAAAAGGTGTTTTTTTTTGTGTTTAAAAAAAAAAATTGTTTTGAGAGTATGATGTTTATTAATGTGACTAAGAAGATGGAACCACTCATTTTTGGTGCTGATGCTTACTTTTCAATTTGTACAATGACGTCACATTGGTGCGGTGTGATGACGTCATAGGTATGGTACCGAGGCTTACCTATCCTAACCTCATGGTGCATTACATAAATTATAGCTATGATAAACTGAGAGGCAAGTGGGTTATGTTAGGTTGGGTTAGGTTAGGTTAGGTTAGGCTACTTCGACCATCTCATTAAGGTATGTGAACCATTTGTAGCATTAGCCAGTCAACCTAACCTCATGGCACATTATATAAATTATTGCTATGATAAACCAAGAGGTAAGCAGGTTAGGTTAGGCTAGATTAGATTAGGTTATGTTAGGTTAGGCTAGGTTGGGTTAGGTTAGGTTAGGTTAAGCTACTTTGACCATCTCATTAAGGTATGTGAACCATTTGTAGCATTAACCAGCCAAAGCCTCAGCACCATACCTATGACATCATTACACCATACCAATCTGACATCATCCAAATTGAGAAGTAAGCAACACCACCAAAAATGAGTGGTCGCATCTTCTTAGTCATGTTCATAAACATCATATTCTGAAAAATATTCCAAAAATTCCCAAAACACCTTTATAAAAAATTTACCACTTAGCATAACCTTCCATGGAATAAAACAAATTCTGTCCTTGAAAATGGAAAATTTACAAAACATTGTTTTTCTCTCAAAGTTTCAAATAAAAAACCTAACATAAAATAACCAGAATCGTCTTTGAATAAAAATGCTCAATGTGTTGAAATAAAAAAACCTAGCCTATGAGCCTAGAGAGAGAGAGAGCCTAACATAACCTCTTTGTATGCTTCATGGAGTTGACATTTATTTACCTTGTCTTGTGCTTACCTTAAACTGAAATAATACCACTGTGTTGGAGGATCTTGTTTTTGAGTCCTAATTAGTGGTGGATGGGTTGACATTTATGCTAGTTATTGTACACTGTGCAGACCACTTTAAGCAGGCATGGTGGAGCTGAAAATTACTGATGGGCTGCTACCTAGATCTATGCATTTGCTACATGTTATATGAATAGGGCTAGCTGGATATTAGGGTATTTCTGTCTTAAAGGGTGTTTTTGGAATGTTCTGATTTTTGTCCTGGAATATTATGTTTATTAACGTGATTCGGAAGATGCAATCATTCGTTTTCTCCGTACGATATTAGTACATTTACAATGCTGGTTGGTAGTTTCATTGGAATTTAGGATGTGGCATTCACTGGTGTGCTGAGCATCTATTGTCCAGGCTTATAGGCAGTATTTTCCCTTTACAACCAATACCGAGATGGGTCCATGTGGCTCTTATTTAGTTTGAACACATAATAACATTATGAATTCTAATGGTAACTAAATCCAAGGACAACTTTTGCAGACCAGTTTCTCACCATTCAGACATGGTACAAGCATGCATCCAGACCTCTTGAAACACATTGCAATGATTGATTTGCTTAAGACCAATGCCATTCTCAGATAAATACCATCAAATTTCTACTGGTAAGTACCTAGGTGCCTTCGTTTTACCACTTAATTATTTTGGTCACTTCAAACTCATTGAAATGGTTAATGCACCACAGGCATTACAATTAACCACCTCACTATAACATCAGCCACGATCTAGTTAAAATAATTCTGCTACGAAGCAGTCGGGATCAATGACTAGTGCCGAGGCTAGATAGGCCTTGGACAAGTGCATCAAAAGGCAATAGTTTTTGTGACGTCATTTTATTACACATTATGCGTACATATTGCATATTTTCAGCTGCTCAGGAAGAATGAAATTCTGCTCTGTGGCTACGTGCAGTTCATCTTTTATGAACAAGCCCGGCATTTCGTTTTTAGCTTTCCAAGAGATGTAAAAAGGAGTTCTGAGGGGTACATTGCAGAGGAATGCGAGTATTGCCGAGGGGAAGTAATCGGCGCAAGTGCGGCACAAATCAAAAACACGGAAATTCGGGAATTCCTAAATTGGAAATGGCTAAGTGTGAACCAGTCTATAATATAACATTGGTGGTAAGACAAAAATATCTTCACGGTCTAGCATCAAAAAAAGTTCTTAAATATAAAAAAACTTTGATGTAAAATGATTTTTTCTACGAAATGCTCAGGTGTATCATCTGACGATTTTCACACAGCTTTCTCCACAAATTTCACATGAATGATGGCGTTAGGCCCATAGTGCACGAGTTGATCATCATGAGCAAGCAAGCTTAGAGAGCCGTTAATAAATAGTAAAAAAAAATTGAGTTCACAACGTTCGCGCTGTTCAGCATTCCTACCTAGGTACGGCCCCAGCTTTCTACTCTCCAAAGCTTTTTAGAGGATTTCTTTGAAAAATCTCAGGATACTTGCGGAGTTTCTGAGTCGCATGATGAAACTCTTGGGTTTACTAGCACGGATCAGGCAGCTTTCACCAAAGCATGTCTGGCAGCCGTATTGTTTTGTTTGTGTGGAATTTAGTATTGGTGTATTGAGGTGGGTCACCGAGGATTTGTGATCTGTGTTTGTGCTGTGTCGTGGGTCTAACTCAGAACAACTTTGCGGAAGCTAATTAAATATGGATGAAGAACAGAGTCTCCGCGAGTGTGAAGGCTACGTGCAAAGTCATAATGTGCAGCAAATACTTAAGGACTGCATAGTGCAGCTGTGCGTCAATCGCCCAGACAACCCAATCAGTTACCTGAGAGAATATTTCCAGAAACTTGAACGGGTAAGTCGAGTCAATCTTATAAATATTTGTGTCTCCTGTGCAACACATTAATACATCGATTGCTTTTGTCTCTCAAATTATATTTTTCTTGTGACACGAAAATACCTATACGGTTAAATCGTAATATTTTACCACAGAACAGTTAATTGTCAAACAGAGCGTATCAACCTTAGGATGAGAAAAATGAGATATGTATTTATCTGGACAGGATAGTGTTCTGGATTGGGATGTCAAATCCAGGAACCGTCCACTTTCTCAACCCTGGTTATGCATGATATTGCTGTCATATCAATATCATACTGCATTTAGGCAAGAGAATAGCTCCAGGAGGAGGTAGGTGCATACAACCACTAGGGAGGTACCTAATTGTCAATGGGTTTGAGGCAGATTCATCAGTTCTTTTGTCTGGAGTTCAGCTAACTGTCAGTTTCAGGGGACTTTGGTAGAACAAAGGTTGGAAGCATGACCTTGTCCTGTACATTTGTCATCTACAGGTGGTTTTACAACAGCCTTTTGCTCCAAGGTGATATGGGCTCAGGAACAAGATAGAACAAGGAGACGTGATAGGAGGCTGTTTTACAGCGTCTTTTTGCTCTTAGGTCACATGGTTTCAGGAACAAGATAGAAGGAGAAGACCTGACACGATCTGCATAAATTAAAAGTGACCACCAAATCTAATTCTCACATCAGTTTTAATAACGAAATAGGTTTCGCTATCGACACTGCGGAAATAAGTAGAATTAAACTCACGAACATCAGCAAATTGCAATACTCTTTCTGCTTTACGTGGATATTGCACTCAGCTCTACTGTATCTGGCAACCAACGAATGACTGCCAGATGACAAATTGGCACTATGGTTAATTTAGCGAAGGATCAGGTTATAAACCAGCTTCCTGAGCAATGGTAGAGAACATGATAACACAAGTATACTTAATCAATGTCAACCAAGTTTATAAGGTATAATTGGAGATGAAGGTAAATTTTGATTCTTTGGAATTTTTATTTTGAACACATGGTATTTTAACGTAAAAATGACGATGCGACCATTCATTTTCTCTGCAAATGATTACTTTTCAGTTGGCAAAGAAATACATGATCAAAATCTTCCCTCTACAAATATAGCACATCGCTTATAATTATCCGTACCTAGTGTGTCATAGACGTGATAAAGAAGAAGTTCAACACTTCATGTACTCAAGTTAATACTCTTTGACATCGAAAAGCTTATGTTTCTGCTTTAATTAGACCTTTATTTCCGAGAATTCATACTCCAAACCAACACATCCATAATGCGACCAAGGCAGGAAATTACTTGAGATGCTGTAATCGTTAAGGGCAGTGCTGTCCAACAGATCCTCAAAGGTTTAGCATGTATATTTACTAAGAGGGGAAGTGTGTTTAGTAAGAATATTTCCTAAACTTCTGGAAGTTTAGTAGGCATTGTTACTAAAGTTGCCTATACAATGTTGCATATATTTGATGACATCATGGCCAAAAAATTTGCTTCAGAGGATTCTGGTTTTCTGGTTATGTTAGCTTAGGGTAGATTATATTATGCTGTGATACATTTTCTATATTATGCTGCATTACCTTAGTCTAAGTTAGGTTAGGTTAAGGTTACTTGTGCATATGACATCATCAATTGTATCCACCATCATTGACTTAAAAGTAATCATTTGCTGTGAAAATGACCGCATTGTCTTCATCATGCCAGAAAGCATACTATTACAGTAAAAATTTCCAAAAAATCCAAATTTACCTTGATCTCCAAATTTACCATTTATAAATCCATACCTGATACTCCTGACATGCTAACACAGCACAACTAATAAATATTCACAACACACCTCAAGAGTATGATGCTTGTGCACTGACTGATTTGTAACCTGCCGTTTGGTGGGATATGTGTTTCAGAATATAAAATGGTTTAAGGAAAATTACACTGAAAAAAAATCCATCTAAAATCTTTTTATTCCCACCACCAAGCAACAACTTTTGTCAATGAAAAAGCTGATACAATTGTTGAAATCAATTCTTATTAATAGTAAATGTTCTCTGATGTGCTTTTTTAGTTCATGTCTGGAATGTTCTAGTTGAAGCCAGTAATGACTTGGAAGGATCAAAAGCGACCAGACATGGGAGCAAATGGCTGCTGTAAAACTGCCTATAGTGATCTACATAAATCACTGATTAAAATTTGCACAGCCATTTCAATAACAACATAGATTTTGCTATTGATGCTGCTGAAATAAGTAGAATTAAACTTACAATCATTAGCAAATAACAATACTCTGTCAGAATCTTGTTGAGATTGCACTCAGCTTTGCAGTATCTGGCAGCCAACGTATGACTGCCAAATTGGCACTATGGTTAATTAGCTAAGGCTATGGTAATAAGTAAATTTTCTGAGCAACAGTAAATAAAATAACAACAAAAGTTACTTCAATTGATACCAGCGAAGTTTATACATCCATACCTGATACTCCAAAAATGCTCACACCCCACAAGTGATGATTATGCACAACACATCTCACTAGTAGGATGCTTGTATAATGACTGATTCTCATATTGTGGTATAGGTTTTGGAATATAAAATGGGATATTAAGATTATACTAAAGACACCCCATTCAACACTGTTTTCTTTCGACCACCAAACAATCATTGTTGTAAATGAAAAGGTGCAAAAACTGATTGAGACCAATTTTTCTTAATATTAAATGCTGTATGCTATGATTGTTTAGTGCATATCTGGAATGTTTTAGTTGAAGCCAAACATTGTTTGGAAGGATATAGAGCAACTAGATGGGAGAGCAAATTGCCACTGTAAAACCACCTTATGTTAGGTGGTGCATAGCAACCATACCCCATTTCATCAGAGACTGGCAAAGCAATAAAGATCTCTCCAGTTGGAATGCTCTACATTGTATATTTCAGTGGATGTCATCTGGACGATTGGCACAGTTGGTTAAGGCATCCACTTTCTGTACTGGTGGTGGGGGTTTGAATCTTGGGGTGGTTCTGGATCCTGATCACACACACAGTCATTAATGGTAAATGTTATTGTTTTCAGGAAATTATCCACTCTTTTCTTCAGCAAATCAGTACTTTATGCCTGATATGGCTTTATGCCTGATATCAGAAGAATATTGCAGGAAAACATTGCTAAATAAGATGAAGATGATGTGACCATTCATTCCCTTTGGAAACACTTACCTTTTAGTTGGTGACAAAGTATTGTATCATACCTAACCTAACTGGTGGCATGTAATCACCAGACCTACTGGCAGTACCTACCAGGTGAAGTAACCATGTATATGGCCTCATGCTCATATATACTTTATGCTCCAGACTCCTGTGTTTGCTGACACTGCACCCTGTGAAAGTTGTTTATTGATAGGATTCCATTTGGTACATCTACCATTTTGTCAGAGATGAGCTAGGTGATATAATTGGAGTGCTGTGATTCCAAGATCTCTCTAATCTGTATGCTCTACATTGCACATTCCAATCTTCTCTGCATTGATGTTTAGGGCAGTTGGGAGAATGCTGGTAGGCAGGATGCTGTTTTTTTTTTACCAGTGGTGGGAGGTTCAAATTCTGAGATTGGATTGGATTCTGAGATTCTGAAATTTGGAGATCAAGGTAAAATTTGATACTTTGGAAATAAAAATATATTCATTTGGTTAAGATAATACAACCATTCATTTTCTCTGCAAATGAAATTGATGTCATATGCATGATATGGAGGAAATGTGCTATGATATTAAGTCTTTTATGAGTTAACCCTGTAAACATTTACATACTTTAATGGGATCGTACAGGCTGTGGCTCATCCATTTGTACCACAATGGTGTCGGACTGACCAGCACAGCGCTTGGACTGTGGCTTATAAAGCTTTGATGTTTTGAGAAGGACATGATTCTTCTGGCCGTAGAATATCTAAAAAACAAACAAATACTGGCAGATCTTGAAATAATTTCAGCAAACAACCTCACTGGGAATGACACCATGTTCTCGGGAAAATTATAAGCTTGAGTAGCTGTCCTCAAAAGAAAGCTGAATAATTATGTGAGATGCTGGAATGCAATCAGTATACAGTGAAGCTAAACTTGCATTGATACACATGGCTGTGTGTGGTTTGTCTTGTTTGCCTTTACTGCTCAATCAATGAAGAATTAAAAAAAAATTACATAGTAATAGATAAATCATAGAAGAAATAAAATAACCTAACCTAACCTAAACTAAGATAATGTAGCATGATATATCAAATAGATTATAACATAATATAACATAACCTAACCTAACAGGAAATCCAGAATCAACCCTGGCTGAAACTCAAGGAGGTGGGGTGCACCAAAGCCTTCCAGTTGGGTGTCTCCTTCCAAAGGGGAGCTTTCTCAGAGGGGCCTCTGGTGGGTAAATTTGAGGGTGGTGCACTGAAACCTTCCTGGAGGGGCTCACCTTCCATGGGGAAGCACATGTCCCCAGTGCCCCCTTGTATCCACCCCTGTAAGCTAAAATATAAAATATGACTAAATTGTGAATGACATCATACCCATCCAACCAATCATCAACTTTCTTCATGGTGCTGTGTTGGCGAACGGATGCATCGGGAGCGTACTGCTTCTACACAGATAGTGTAACGACCTGTGTATACCTCAAAAGAACGTTTATTAAACTTAAAAGTTTATTCGATCAATTTCAAAGAAAAATTAATAAAATACAATTCAGAAAAGCCACTCTCCCTCAGACAGTAACTTGCATGACCATTTTTACAACTTGAATGTAGATTAATTAACATGTTTGTAAAAACCAGACAACTAACTTGGTTAATATTGTGAAGTTGAATGCATATGGCATGAGAGGTCATTGAGAGGGGAACACTTTGATTGACAAAACTTGGGAAATGTGCGTCATTTCCAACATGCAGTTATACACATGCACCCAATTTGAAGGGTGCACACAAGGGGACTTTTCAATGAGCCTTAAAACGCATGTAACCAACAAACCAACTACAAGGTGACTTTAACTGTTTGTTGCTATGTTGATTTAAAGTATGCTGCTTTGATCATCAAAGAAATACTAGCATGCACAAGGCTTCCCTTGACACGATGGCTGACTGGCTATGGTGCAAAGCACATGCAAATGTCAGTATATCATCAGTAAACATGTTTCATTTTATGATGTATGCTAAATGGAAGATCAAGGTGCTTCAGTGTGCATTGCAGACTTTCCATTGTACACGACCCAGATATGTCGTGTCTGAAGTCCGATAGCATACTTGTCATTATGGTTTTAACTGCCCGCTGTATTCATCCTTAACAAAATTGGGGAGATGGGGCCTTCATTGCAGGGCAGCCCCATATCCTGATATCTAACATCCCAAAGTTGCAAACTCGAACCATTGACAGACGCAGAGTGCAAGTTATTTAAAAGTGAAGCTTTTGGGCATGCAGGTTAAGAATATATAACCCTTTTATTTATTTTTTCTAACTTTCATTGTAGTGCATTATAATTCAATTTCTAGCCAACAAGATTGTGCATATGAGGGCAAAATTGCCCTCTTGTGTATCAGCTGGTGGTTATCATACAATCACATAAACTAAATGTGTCCTTGCAGCATGACTGGACCCATTTTGGCCTGGACTGGCATTGTGGCACACAGCGGAGCCGTGTCATGTAATTCATGTTTCATGGTGTGGAGGGCTGCATGCGAAGATGTTGAAACCCATGATGATGGCAAAATAATTTGGTTATTTAGTGGGCAATATATGATTTTGATATGTGAACATTGCATGTGTTGATTATGATGGAGTAGATGAGATGAATCAGTAAAGGTGAACAAGTAGCAGTTGCTACAGTTGAATACTGGAGTGTTTAATGGAAGGCAATTCAGAAAGAGGAAGCTCTGTTCATAGTGGGTCAAAGCAGGTTTCTGTTGTGTGCTGGTTTCCATGTAGATTTGGGAATTTCAGGGCATTAACTTGCATGCATAGTGCATGCACAATTCATCTGTTGTTTGCGCATGCAACTGGTTCTAGCATACACGGTCTTCACTCTCTTAAATGGAATATAGGCATAATATCCCATGGGTTGTGCCTGCAATGTGGCCGCTTGGCCTACCAACTGATTTTGTGATGGTTGTGAGCCTGATATTACTGCTTTTTCTCCTTTGAAAGTACATTGGAGCATGATATAACATCAGACAGTGTTTGTTTGTTCCTCTGTGATGTTCGAGCAATTATTGGTTCTGTGAAAATTTGGCAGCACAAGATCAAAGAAGCCATAAAGACATTTTCTAGTGCTTGTAAATAATGTTTTTGGACCGGTTATGGCACATCAAGTGAGTTGTGTATGGCTCTATACCATACCTCCATTGCTCAAAACCAGTATTGCTTCAAAACATAATATTCAATGCATACCTTGCTCAAAATCTGCAGGATTAGCTGACCTAAGTATCAGGCAGTGATTGTGATATTGGTCCTTCTTGACACAATGATATTGGTCCTTCTGGACACAAATAAGGGCAAAAATTGGGAGTAATGTAATCAAGCTTAACATAGGATAACCCAATAATGCAATCAAGGTTAGCATAACATAGCTTAGCAGCATAACTGAGCAAAACCTTACTTAACATAACCTAGTCTGAGCTGACAGTCATTTACATATTGGGCTGTCAGGTAATGTTGACAAGAGGTGGACAGCCATGGAATAATACAATTTAAGGTCAGAAGCCAATTTCACTTAAATAACAGGCTGTGTATTCACACCAAATTTGATATGAATACACAGGTTGTGTTCTTATTTGTAAATGTGACATTTTAGTAACATTATGCTAACAAAACTGCAAAATCAAAAGTACAGTGCCCGAGTGAGTGACAGCACTGAACGAGTGAAAACACTGGAAGCTTTTAGAGGACGACCAGTCTAGGGGTAGGTTGCCAGTCTCACAATCGAAAGATTGTGAGTTCAAGTCTCGCCTGTCGCTACTCTTCGCCCGCGACCAATCGGTGTGAGAGATTGGCGACGTTCCATGACTAAGCTGTCGATGTGTGGTAAAACCCAATAACCAGCACCACCACTGAAAACTCTTATTCCGGTGTGTTTGCGCGTCCATGCTGGATGATGCTCCAAGTATTACGCAATCACTCTGCCATCATTAAGACGTTTTCACTTGAATGTGCCCCCACCTCAGCTGCTGTGGATATGGCTACAGTGTGCCCCCATGTCAGCTGTGGTGGGTTTGGCTACAGTGTGCCCCCATATCAGCTGTGGTGGGTATGGCTACAGTGTGCCCCCATATCAGCTGTGATGGGCATGGCTACAGTGTGCCCCCACCTCAGCTGTGGTGAGTGTGGCTACAGTGTGCCCCCACCTCAGCTGTGGTGGGTGTGGCTACAGTGTGCCCCCACCTCAGCTGTGGTGGGCATGGCTACAGTGTGCCCCCACCTCAGCTGTGGTGGGCATGGCTACAGTGTGCCCCCATATCAGCTGTGGTGGGTTTGGCTACAGTGTGCCCCCACCTCAGCTGTGGTGGGTTTGGCTACAGTGTGCCCCCACCTCAGCTGTGGTGGGTGTGGCTACAGTGTGCCCCCACCTCAGCTGTGGTGGGTATGGCTTCAGTGTGCCCCCATATCAGCTGTGGTGGGTATGGCTACAGTGTGCCCCCATATCAGCTGTGATGGGCATGACTACAGTGTGCCCCCACCTCAGCTGTGGTGGGTATGGCTATAGTGTGCCCCCACCTCAGCTGTGGTGGGTGTGGCTACAGTGTGCCCCCACCTCAGCTGTGGTGGGTTTGGCTACAGTGTGCCCCCACCTCAGCTGTGGTGGGTGTGGCTAGTGTGCTGCCAGGCGGAGTCTGCGCAGATGTGGGCACGCTTGTACTCCTGTCAGTTCCGCGTTACCCAACCTATGGAGCGGTGTCCGTGCAGTGTACCTGCTCTAACGTGGGGACATGCATCTGATGACCATCACCGCCCCTCGGCGTCAGTGTACCTGCTCAGCAGTCAGCAGTGTACCTGCTCTAACGTCGGGACATGCATCTGATGGCCACCACCGCCCCTCGGCGTCAGTGGTGACCGAATATCCAACTTTCTTCCGGATTTCAGCATGCTGCTGATGGTTGGGGTAGGAATCATAGCCCGAATCCCCCCTTGATCAGCAAATAGAAACATATGTCTTGAACTCACCTCCCCAACATCTGGTGAAAACTGCACCGATGTGTTCAAAATCGGCATCTTTGGTTGTTTCCACTTGCCTAGCTTAAAAGAAGGCTTTTCATGCCCTCGTACCGTCTGGCCTGCGTGATAGCGTCAGTCGGACTGCGTTATGTCACGGGTGCAGCACGCGTGTGGTGACCTGACCAGTCCGTGTCCCGGCTCCAATGGCCGTCAGTCAGGTGGCGTTATGTCACGGGTGCAGCACGCTTGTGGTGACCTGACCGGTCCGTGTCCCGGCTCCAATGACCGTCAGTCAGGTGGCGTTATGTCACGGGTGCAGCACGCGTGTGGTGACCTGACCAGTCCCGGCTCCAATGGCCGTCAGTCAGGTGGCGTTATGTCACGGGTGCAGCACGCGTGTGGTGACCTGACCAGTCCCGGCTCCAATGGCCGTCAGTCAGGTGGCGTTATGTCACGGGTGCAGCACGCGTGTGGTGACCTGACCAGTCCGTGTCCCGGCTCCAATGGCCGTCAGTCGGACTGCGTTATGTCACGGGTGCAGCACGCGTGTGGTGACCTGACCGGTCCGTGTCCCGGCTCCAATGGCCGTCAGTCGGACTGCGTTATGTCACGGGTGCAGCACGCGTGTGGTGACCTGACCTGACCGGTCCGTGTCCCGGCTCCAATGGCCGTCAGTCGGACTGCGTTATGTCACGGGTGCAGCACGCGTGTGGTGACCTGACCGGTCCGTGTCCCGGCTCCAATGGCCGTCAGTCGGACTGCGTTATGTCACGGGTGCAGCACGCGTGTGGTGACCTGACCAGTCCGTGTCCCGGCTCCAATGGCCGTCAGTCGGACTGCGTTATGTCACGTGTGCAGCACGCGTGTGGTGACCTGACCAGTCCGTGTCCCGGCTCCAATGGCCGTCAGTCGGACTGCGTTATGTCACGTGTGCAGCACGCGTGTGGTGACCTGACCAGTCCGTGTCCCGGCTCCAATGGCCGTCAGTCAGGTGGCGTTATGTCACGGGTGCAGCACGCGTGTGGTGACCTGACCTGACCGGTCCGTGTCCCGGCTCCAATGGCCGTCAGTCGGACTGCGTTATGTCACGGGTGCAGCACGCGTGTGGTGACCTGACCAGTCCGTGTCCCGGCTCCAATGGCCGTCAGTCAGGTGGCGTTATGTCACGGGTGCAGCACGCGTGTGGTGACCTGACCTGACCGGTCCGTGTCCCGGCTCCAATGGCCGTCAGTCAGGTGGCGTTATGTCACGGGTGCAGCACGCGTGTGGTGACCTGACCGGTCCGTGTCCCGGCTCCAATGACCGTCAGTCAGGTGGCGTTATGTCACGGGTGCAGCACGCGTGTGGTGACCTGACCGGTCCGTGTCCCGGCTCCAATGACCGTCAGTCAGGTGGCGTTATGTCACGGGTGCAGCACGCGTGTGGTGACCTGACCAGTCCGTGTCCCGGCTCCAATGGCCGTCAGTCAGGTGGCGTTATGTCACGGGTGCAGCACGCGTGTGGTGACCTGACCTGACCGGTCCGTGTCCCGGCTCCAATGGCCGTCAGTCAGGTGGCGTTATGTCACGGGTGCAGCACGCGTGTGGTGACCTGACCTGACCGGTCCGTGTCCCGGCTCCAATGGCCGTCAGTCGGACTGCGTTATGTCACGGGTGCAGCACGCGTGTGGTGACCTGACCTGACCGGTCCGTGTCCCGGCTCCAATGGCCGTCAGTCGGACTGCGTTATGTCACGGGTGCAGCACGCGTGTGGTGACCTGACCAGTCCGTGTCCCGGCTCCAATGGCCGTCAGTCGGACTGCGTTATGTCACGGGTGCAGCACGCGTGTGGTGACCTGACCAGTCCGTGTCCCGGCTCCAATGGCCGTCAGTCGGACTGCGTTATGTCACGTGTGCAGCACGCGTGTGGTGACCTGACCAGTCCGTGTCCCGGCTCCAATGGCCGTCAGTCGGACTGCGTTATGTCACGTGTGCAGCACGCGTGTGGTGACCTGACCAGTCCGTGTCCCGGCTCCAATGGCCGTCAGTCAGGTGGCGTTATGTCACGGGTGCAGCACGCGTGTGGTGACCTGACCTGACCGGTCCGTGTCCCGGCTCCAATGGCCGTCAGTCGGACTGCGTTATGTCACGGGTGCAGCACGCGTGTGGTGACCTGACCAGTCCGTGTCCCGGCTCCAATGGCCGTCAGTCGGACTGCGTTATGTCACGTGTGCAGCACGCGTGTGGTGACCTGACCAGTCCGCGTCCCGGCTCCAATGGCCGTCAGTCGGACTGCGTTATGTCACGGGTGCAGCACGCGTGTGGTGACCTGACCAGTCCGTGTCCCGGCTCCAATGGCCGTCAGTCAGGTGGCGTTATGTCACGGGTGCAGCACGCGTGTGGTGACCTGACCTGACCGGTCCGTGTCCCGGCTCCAATGGCCGTCAGTCGGACTGCGTTATGTCACGGGTGCAGCACGCGTGTGGTGACCTGACCAGTCCGTGTCCCGGCTCCAATGGCCGTCAGTCGGACTGCGTTATGTCACGTGTGCAGCACGCGTGTGGTGACCTGACCAGTCCGCGTCCCGGCTCCAATGGCCGTCAGTCGGACTGCGTTATGTCACGGGTGCAGCACGCGTGTGGTGACCTGACCAGTCCGTGTCCCGGCTCCAATGGCCGTCAGTCGGACTGCGTTATGTCACGTGTGCAGCACGCGTGTGGTGACCTGACCAGTCCGTGTCCCGGCTCGAATGGCCGTCAGTCGGACTGCGTTATGTCACGTGTGCAGCACGCGTGTGGTGACCTGACCAGTCCGTGTCCCGGCTCCAATGGCCGTCAGTCGGACTGCGTTATGTCACGGGTGCAGCACGCGTGTGGTGACCTGACCGGTCCGTGTCCCGGCTCCAATGGCCGTCAGTCGGACTGCGTTATGTCACGGGTGCAGCACGCGTGTGGTGACCTGACCAGTCCGTGTCCCGGCTCCAATGGCCGTCAGTCAGGTGGCGTTATGTCACGGGTGCAGCACGCGTGTGGTGACCTGACCTGACCGGTCCGTGTCCCGGCTCCAATGGCCGTCAGTCAGGTGGCGTTATGTCACGGGTGCAGCACGCGTGTGGTGACCTGACCGGTCCGTGTCCCGGCTCCAATGACCGTCAGTCAGGTGGCGTTATGTCACGGGTGCAGCACGCGTGTGGTGACCTGACCGGTCCGTGTCCCGGCTCCAATGACCGTCAGTCAGGTGGCGTTATGTCACGGGTGCAGCACGCGTGTGGTGACCTGACCAGTCCGTGTCCCGGCTCCAATGGCCGTCAGTCAGGTGGCGTTATGTCACGGGTGCAGCACGCCTGTGGTGACCTGACCTGACCGGTCCGTGTCCCGGCTCCAATGGCCGTCAGTCAGGTGGCGTTATGTCACGGGTGCAGCACGCGTGTGGTGACCTGACCTGACCGGTCCGTGTCCCGGCTCCAATGGCCGTCAGTCGGACTGCGTTATGTCACGGGTGCAGCACGCGTGTGGTGACCTGACCTGACCGGTCCGTGTCCCGGCTCCAATGGCCGTCAGTCGGACTGCGTTATGTCACGGGTGCAGCACGCGTGTGGTGACCTGACCAGTCCGTGTCCCGGCTCCAATGGCCGTCAGTCGGACTGCGTTATGTCACGGGTGCAGCACGCGTGTGGTGACCTGACCAGTCCGTGTCCCGGCTCCAATGGCCGTCAGTCGGACTGCGTTATGTCACGTGTGCAGCACGCGTGTGGTGACCTGACCAGTCCGTGTCCCGGCTCCAATGGCCGTCAGTCGGACTGCGTTATGTCACGTGTGCAGCACGCGTGTGGTGACCTGACCAGTCCGTGTCCCGGCTCCAATGGCCGTCAGTCAGGTGGCGTTATGTCACGGGTGCAGCACGCGTGTGGTGACCTGACCTGACCGGTCCGTGTCCCGGCTCCAATGGCCGTCAGTCGGACTGCGTTATGTCACGGGTGCAGCACGCGTGTGGTGACCTGACCAGTCCGTGTCCCGGCTCCAATGGCCGTCAGTCAGGTGGCGTTATGTCACGGGTGCAGCACGCGTGTGGTGACCTGACCTGACCGGTCCGTGTCCCGGCTCCAATGGCCGTCAGTCGGACTGCGTTATGTCACGGGTGCAGCACGCGTGTGGTGACCTGACCAGTCCGTGTCCCGGCTCCAATGGCCGTCAGTCGGACTGCGTTATGTCACGTGTGCAGCACGCGTGTGGTGACCTGACCAGTCCGCGTCCCGGCTCCAATGGCCGTCAGTCGGACTGCGTTATGTCACGGGTGCAGCACGCGTGTGGTGACCTGACCAGTCCGTGTCCCGGCTCCAATGGCCGTCAGTCGGACTGCGTTATGTCACGTGTGCAGCACGCGTGTGGTGACCTGACCAGTCCGTGTCCCGGCTCCAATGGCCGTCAGTCGGACTGCGTTATGTCACGTGTGCAGCACGCGTGTGGTGACCTGACCAGTCCGTGTCCCGGCTCCAATGGCCGTCAGTCGGACTGCGTTATGTCACGGGTGCAGCACGCGTGTGGTGACCTGACCGGTCCGTGTCCCGGCTCCAATGGCCGTTAGTCGGACTGCGTTATGTCACGGGTGCAGCACGCGTGTGGTGACCTGACCAGTCCGTGTCCCGGCTCCAATGGCCGTCAGTCAGGTGGCGTTATGTCACGGGTGCAGCACGCGTGTGGTGACCTGACCTGACCGGTCCGTGTCCCGGCTCCAATGGCCGTCAGTCAGGTGGCGTTATGTCACGGGTGCAGCACGCGTGTGGTGACCTGACCAGTCCGTGTCCCGGCTCCAATGGCCGTCAGTCAGGTGGCGTTATGCCACGGGTGCAGCACGCGTGTGGTGACCTGACCGGTCCGTGTCCCGGCTCCAATGGCCGTCAGCCAGGTGGCGTTATGTCACGGGTGCAGCACGCGTGTGGTGACCTGACCGGTCCATGTCCCGGGTCTGACGGCCGTCGGGCAGCGCGGGCGCAACATGTCCACCTGGTTGTCCTGCCTCAGACATCACCCAAGCTCCACCAGGTGCACCATGCTGCAGGACCAGTCTACATATAAAACACACGTCCTTAGACAGTGTATCAACACGCCAAGACACTCTGCACGATGTTAAGCGACGATCGTAGGTTGGTGTGCCCAATTTTGACCGACTTCACGCTATTGATAATCCCTGATAAGCTTGATAAGAAAGTTGATATGCTACTTTTCTAGAAGTTTTGGATGGAAAAGAGCGAAGCACGCTTCCGTTAACGGTAGCCTAAAGCTCACCATTTGTTAGCAAAGCAGCGCCGGGGCGGGAGTGGCCGAGTTGGTTAAGGTGTTGAGCTTTGGATACCAAGGTCCCGGGCTCAACACTCGCACCACTCGGGACATTTCCCAATCCCGCGGCCTACCCGCGAAGCAGTGTGGGCGGCGCCATTAGCCTTGATCGTGCATACAGTGCGTCGTAAATCACCCATTAAACAGTAAAGTAGCGCGAAGGCAGAACTGTATTCGGACCTGTGGGAAGAGGATTCTGTAGTCCAACGAGACATATTAAATATGCTGTTCCACTGAAGCTTTCGGCGGCCATATCATTGCGTACAATTTGCGTACAATAAATAACCCATTAAACAGTAAAGTAGCGCGAAGGCAGAACTGTATTCAGACCTGTGGGAAGAGAATTCTGTAGCCCAACGAGACACATTAAATATGCTGTTCCACTGAAGCTTTCGGCGGCCATATCATTGCGTACAATTTGGCAAATAGGTGTTGATGTATTCAGGGCATCCTGAGTGAATGGGAGTTAGTTATATTCGTCATTGACGCCAAACATAAATGAACTACCGTGCAATGCATGCGTTACGCGCTTCTACAGCCTTAATGAGGTTTGTATGGATGGGAGGCAGAGATTGGCCTCCCATCACCCTATGGATTGGCATTTGGTAGGGATTTGTGTTTGCGGTGATGGGTTGGCGATATTAAGGGTATGGGTGGGAGCTGGGCGAAACCTGGGTCGTACGCAAACTGGCCTCTGGTAAGCATGACATGCATGCATCTTTCGTCCTTACGGCTTCTGGGGTTGTCAAAGCTTTTGTAATTAGGACGAGAAAGACAATCGCTCCTCTTGTTCCTCCTGGATGGATGTAGATGTGCGTGTGTGGGTGGGTGCAGGTTATCACCTCTTTGTGCCTTCCTGGGATTTTATATTGTAAGGAGAGCACCGTAGCATAATCCTTGAACTCTACAATTAACTAGATGAAACTACATGTTTAGAAATGCTTCGAATTAAAACCGACGCAAGTTGATGTTTCCAGTATATGTGTGACGTCGCATCAATTTGCACACTGCGCCAGTTCGCATGTTTGTGTGGACGAAAATGACAGGAAAAGCTCATGGGAAGTTTTTGTTCCAAAAATTGGTCGATAGTCTTTCGTGATTGCACGTAGATATTTGGAACCGACCAGCGGGTGGGTTTCTATTGATTCGTGTTCCTGGCCACAGTCACGTGTAATGCTGATGCGGCACCAGCAGTCGTAGACAGAGGAGCAGGCAGGGCGCCGGCCCCGCCGTTTGGAAACTTTATCCAGAAAACGTTTAGCGTTCCTTAGGGATAATTGATAGGCAATGTGACTGTGTCCAATTGTAATACGTGTTCATACTGTGAAGAACACGCACCAATTGGATAACTTACATATTAGGTATACTCGTGTACTTCTGTTTGCACCAATCATCTTAAGCTGTCCATCTAACATTGCTATGGGCGCTGTAGGACCAACGCATATCATATAGCCATATCATGTAGGCATATCATAGTGCGTGATTATGATTACATTTTTACCATCAGTCAATTGCCGATATTTTGTTGTGTTGAGGCGGATGGTAATAGGGTACTACTCACCGAGGCTTGTCTAAGTCATTCAAAGAAACTGTTTTTATCTGGAAATGTTTTTTTTGTGCTCGCTAGGCCTTAGCTTTTGGAAAGGAACACATCTTTGCTTTCTGTTGTTTGGCCAACAGCGCTAGGAATGAAAATGATTATTGGTAACGTGTGGATATCTTATGACGTGGGATAAATTTACGAATGCATTTCAAGATTATCGAAATAACTTTTATTCACTCTGGTGTGCCACGTGTACATTTTGTGTAGATCTGCAAGTTTCCTTCACGATTTAACTCCATGCACGATCTGTGCCACGAGTGGGCATGTTGGCTATATTTGCGATGTTCCACAGTAATCGAAGTGGTAATAATAGAAATTGCAATCTCTCCGTCGTCTTTAAGCGACAGTGCATCGTGTCCTTGTGTTTCTTGCATGCTATATATATATATATATATATATATATATATATATATATATATATATATATATATATATATATATATATATATATATATATATATATATATATATATATATAACCAGACGGAAAGTTTTCAGTCTTACGATGGTTCATTTATTCAATCCTTCTCGCTTAGAACGAGGCCATAGATGACGTCTTTTGCGGTGTTCGGTATCAGGTTCACCAACGAAGTGCTGCAAGCCGCAACACAGCGCTGTCTGTGCTCCTGACATGGAGCGATGTACCCAGGTGTCACTCAGAGGGAGTGGCCGGTTTTTTTTCTCGGCGGGAAGGCCAACCAGTTGCATAGCGTTTTCCTGGCGCGTGATGTCGGAATACGATGCCGGGCAGGGTTCTCAAGCAGGGTTCTCAGTCTCGAAATCGCAAGCTGAAGAAGCAGCACCCATGTTTATGCACCATGTTTTCCGGACCCCGGGGCTGGCTGCGGTTAGCCGCGGCAAGGCAGCGTAATCGTACCAGTGGAACGTGTACCAGAGGCGTGTCTCCGGTCCCCGGTCCGGGGCGGGGGCGGCCTGATGCTCGCCGCCCCCACCTCACGCGTAGGTCAGCGTCTTGTATGACGTCGTGACGTGTAGGTGTCTCGTATGACGCCGTGAGGTGTAGGTCAGCGTCTCGTATGACGCTGTGACGTGAAGGTCAGCGTCTTGTATGACGCGGTGACGTGTAGGTCAGCGTCTCGTATGACGCCGTGACGTGTAAATGTCTCGTTTGACGCTGTGACGTGCAGGTGTCTCGTTTGACGCTGCGACGTGTAGGTCAGCGTCTCGTATGACGTTGTGACGTGTAGGTCAGGGTCTCGTATGACGTTGTGACGTGTAGGTCAGGGTCTCGTATGACGTTGTGACGTGTAGGTCAGGGTCTCGTATGACGTCGTGACGTGTAGTTCAGCGTCTCGTATGACGTTGTAACGTGTAGGTCAGCGTCTCGTATGACGCCGTGACGTGTAGGTCAGCGTCTCGTATGACGCGGTGACGTGTAGGTGTCTTGTATGACGCCGTGACGTGTAGGTCAGCGTCTCGTATGACGCCGTGACGTGTAGGTCAGCGTCTCGTATGACGCGGTGACGTGTAAATGTCTCGTTTGACGCTGTGACGTGTAAGTGTCTCGTTTGACGCTGCGACGTGTAGGTCAGCGTCCCGTATGACGCTGTAACGTGTAGGTCAGCGTCTCGTATGACGCCGTGACGTGTAGGTCAGCGTCTCGTATGACGCGGTGACGTGTAGGTGTCTTGTATGACGCCGTGACGTGTAGGTGTCTCGTATGACGCTGTGACGTGTAGGTCAGCGTCTCGTATGACGCGGTGACGTGTAGGTGTCTCGTTTGACGCTGCGACGTGTAGGTCAGCGTCTCGTATGACGCCGTGACGTGTAGGTCAGCGTCTCGTATGACGCCGTGACGTGTAGGTCAGCGTCTCGTATGACGCGGTGACGTGTAGGTCAGCGTCTCGTATGACGCCGTGACGTGTAGGTCAGCGTCTCGTATGACGCGGTGACGTGTAGGTGTCTTGTATGACGCCGTGACGTGTAGGTCAGCGTCTCGTATGACGCCGTGACGTGTAGGTGTCTCGTATGACGCTGTGACGTGTAGGTCAGCGTCTCGTATAACGCCGTGACGTGTATGTCAGCGCGCACTGAGCGTGGTGTGGAATGGCTCGTGAAAGCTGTCAAATAATGACTTCAGCACTATTCGGAAATTTATTTTTGTTTTTGGTGTAGAGGGGGAGGTGTGATGTCAAGTACTAAAAAACCCAACTGATGTGAACAAGTGCAAATGTATATGAATAGCACCTATTGAGTTATTTTCAATTATTTGCTTCTGCCACCCCAATAATGTTAAATTCGAGGATTGCGCACATGAACACCGGGAGATAGCAGAAGCTCGGTACACATGTGGGAAATAAATTGTGCATTTACTATGTGACATTCTTTTGATATGCAGGATTAGGCACCTTAAGTGGGAGCCCCCGCTCCCCATTCTGTCACCTGTGATGGATACTGCGTGAGGTTTTGAAGTAATGGACACAAGTCCCGCCGCGCTTCAGTAGCGACCTCAATAAGTAATACTATTCCACAATTCTCTACCAGAATTTATAATTCTAGTGGATAATTGTGTTGGAATTCTCAGACAGAAATCCAGAATTCTCCACCACCGACTACACCTAGGGCGCCCTGGTACTCTTACCTTAACATATCTTCTGGTGTCAGTCATACGCAACAAATATGTGGACAAATGTGGCAGGCAACATAGCTGATGAAGAGCATCCCTTCAACAAGATAAGTACTCATGACAGCATTGAGCAGGTAGGGTGAGGATAGAGACAGGGGTATTGTTTACCTGCAAGTGCCCATGGTAGGTCACGTGTAGCAGCTAGGTGGGCATACTTTCTTATGTATTTTATTATAACTTAAAGTTCCTTTGACAATTCATTCAACTCTGTTGGAAAGCCCCCGTGCACACAGCACCAACAGACGCGGATAATGAATATTACTCCAGTGAGTATACCAAGGCAGGTTATGATAGATTCAGTTCTTTTTATTTCATTGAAATCCTGCATTTACCTTAGAAGTTATCTTCCCCATTGCACCCTTCCCCATCCCCAAATCAAATGACAATACCAGGTAGGACAGGTGAATATTTCCGGCTTACCTCCTCTCCCAGATGGGTACCAAAGGCAGTCGTCAAGCTTTCGTAGTCCCTAGTCCCTATCACGATTTCCCGATCGTGCCGTCAGCCTCTAAAAACGGTATTTAAGTGTTATCGAAATTTTGAGCTGGGTTTGTTAATTAGTTTTGAGCTTTGGTGAAGCTTTAGCTGATTTTGAACCAACATGGATGTAGTTTACCATGGGCTTGAATAAATGTGCACGCCTTTATGCATGAAAATGTGTTATGCAGTGTATGCATTTCTCAGAAAGAGGGAGGGCAAGGTGTGGTTTGCATTGGCAAAGTATCACTCCACAGAGAGCACAACATGTATTATCACATTGGGATCACAGGTATGTGCACGCGACAGATACTGACCACACTCACATCATGCTGTCCGTTCATCAGGACGAACAACCTCCTATGTGCAATTTTAAGTCCGGTCAAAGTTACTGACATGAGTTCAGGTCTATCTCCGTTTTTACCGTATTGTGGGGAAAATTCAATTTGGTGTTAATTTTCTTGGATAAACTTGTAAGGAGCATGTAATAAACATTCCAGATTAAATTATTAGGTGTCAAAGGTCAATATCAAAGGTCAGATGACAATTATATCGTATACAGGTCTTATGATACACCAGACAAGGTAATCTTATACAGAATGTTGCTGTTCCTCGCGAAGTGATATCTGAATTCGGTTTCGGCGCCGCCAAAGTCGTGCGACATGACATTGGATTGCCAACGACTGACCTGAGATGACCCGCACTAGTGTGATCTGACCATATTTGACCAGATTTGACCTTGCCTTGGAATACTTTCCATATACCTCAGTGTACATTTTGGCGAAGGCTGATGAGATCGTTTTATCAATATATACATTGGCTCAGCGTGCACCTTAGGTCAGGTCACGAGGTCAGAAGTTGTTGAAAGGACCCGAGACAGATATATTGATATTTCCCAGGTCATTGCCCAAGGTAAAGACCATGCCACTGGGTTCTCCTATTATGACCTTTTAAACTATTAGGAGAATTAGCCCTGGTCTCATACTGTTAAAATAGTTATCAGTCAAAAATATGTCCAAATATACAACATATGTCATCAATGTAGCTTCTTCACCTGATGTCTCTATCGAACATCAGATATCCGTATATGAAGTACAAATCAAGTCACGTTTCTCGTCCATACGAGGATAGGCGAAACTACTGCTGGAAAAGCAAGATATACACATACATGCCTCACTAGTATGTAGTATGTAATTCGAACATCCAGTTAATGAGAACTATTGTGGGGTAAAAAGCAACAACACAAATTATGCAGCTATCTTATATATCGATATGATCATGCCTTTGAGACATGTATGCAAGGTTTGAAAGAGGGGTCGTAAAACAAGATTATGACACTGAAGGAAACCAACATCACTACAGCACGCTGATCTCACAGTGTGGCGGAACTGATCCCAGTGGGAGGCGATCCAGTCCACGGAGAACACACGACACTGCGGAACTAGAGGTCACGAAGTGGGAGGCGATCCAGTCCACGGAGAACACACGACACTGCGGAACTAGAGGTCACGAAGTGGGAGGCGATCCAGTCCACGGAGAACACACGACACTGCGGAACTAGAGGTCACGAAGTGGGAGGCGAGCCAGTCCACGGAGAACACACGACACTGCGGAACTAGAGGTCACGAACAGGTTTGTTGATTCAGGCTCGGTCGAATGTTTCTGATATTTATAGGCTCTCACATTTTTCGATCAGGTCCATCTTTGGCACCGTGTGTGATTTTAATTTTGACATTGCTGGAATTTAGCTCAATTCCTGGATGCTCTTTTTTTGTGGTGACCGAATGGAGAGCCAGTTTTGTTTTGGCATATCTGAATGTGTTAATTATACCGCCCTGAAATGCGTGGAGAACCACACTTAATGACGATTGTTGTGACGTCGCTATCTCTTTTTAACCGTGTTAAGTACAACCTTCGCTTTTTGCCATGGGTTATAAGTGAAAATGGTCTTTAACAGTGCATATGGCTTCTGATAGCAGCACTGCTCTGATCGGTAAAGGCAATAGGGACACCACCGAGATCATCACCATTATCAACTTATCAACAAAGGTCATAGAAAGTCGCTCATCAATGATGACTATATCCATGTATGTTTGAACATTTTTACATCAATGGGTTTTCTTGACACCATCCCCTCCCCATTCACTCTGCAAGCCATAAGTTTGAGGACACTGGTTCATGAGAACACATCATCAGAACACAGACACTTTTGTCTCGTGAGAGGTAGTGGTGGTAGTGCCGATTCAGGGCCGTTTCCAGGATTTTGTGGCACGAAAGGTGAGATGCCGGTCCACGGACTTCACCGGGGGTTCTGTCGAGAGGTTGATGGCGGATCTTCCACACGTACGTCAGATTAATGCGACGTGCCAAATTGGATAGTCTACATCATCTAGTTTACTCCCAATGATAACAGCCATTGGTTGAGAGGTACAGTTCATTGGAGCCGATATATCATTCAAGCGAAACTACCCTTTCTATGTTGTTTGTCTATTTTCACATACTCATATGCCCATGCGTTCCCATACTTTTCCGGTAGTTCTCAGTGTATTCTCAGTTTGTCAGGTTATGGCAGAACATGGAGCTGCGACGTCATAAGAGAGGGACACGTTCCGTACTGTTGCCGCCAAAGTTATGGACTTTTTCCAGCTTAGCTTACTATAGCAATCCACAATGTGTAAATCGGCAGTTGACAACATTCCTGAACGGCAATTGGCAACTTGACAAACATATTTATCCGGAGTGCCCGGGAGTGTCCCGGGAGTGTCCCGGAGTGACCCATGGTAATGGTTGCGTACCCAACGGCTCGGCCGCAGGTGCTGCAGGACGCAGCTACTCTTCTTCACTGCAGAGTGAGAGGAAGCTAGGCGGAGTCGGTGTTGACGATTGAAAAGGAAGCGACGGGAATCTTACGCCGTTTTTTCTTCTCTCGACGCACTCGACTGCTGGGTTGCGAAGCGCCACCCCAGTATGACCGCTGTCAACCTCTGCGGGAACTGCGGGTCGGCTTGAAATTGCAGCCGGATGTGCGCTTCTAACCCGATACCTTGTGATCGAATGTAGATCGTCCTCGCATGCGTTGATAATATAGTGACGTTCTGACTGAGGCGTTGACTGACGTCGCGGTTCAGACGATGCGATCGTAACATCGTCGTCCCAGCTCGTGCCGGCTCGAGGAGCGCCACTCCTGTTGCCGGTGGCGCCGCCACCGGCAGCCGCGCCAACTTGTGGGACTGGGCCGCTCCGCCCGCGCGCAGCGCAGAAGGTCGAAGCCGCGCAGTCGCGCGCGTGGCTGCTGTGAGAAGGCGACGATCGTCCCGCAATCGTGCACTTGGGAGGTGGATCGGTCGGGGCGTGACCTCAGCGGGGTCGGGGCGTGATCCGGAGACGTGCAGTGGCGACGCGCGGCCCGGGGTCGGCACTGGCGACCAGCAGCGCGTGTGAAGTCGGGCGAACTCAGACAGCGACCTGTGACCGAACGACACGCTGGTGGCCGCGGCGTGCCGGCACTGGTGGAGCCGTAACGGGAGCCGTGTCGGGAGCCGGGTGAAGCCGGGTGGAGCCGGGTGGAGCCGGGTGAAGTGATGGGCCTGCTCGACTGTTGGCGGCGACAACACAAGGCGCCGCCGCCGCCGCCGCCCGCCAGCTATGTGGTGTCTGCTGATACGACTCATCAACAGGTACGCCACTGGTCTGGCGTGGCCTGACCTAGGCTGAGGTTTGGTGTGGTCTGTGGTATGGTTTAGGGTCTGAGCTCCCGTTTGATCTCGTCTGATCCGGTATAGTCTGGTCTAGTCTGATGTGGGCTTAGGTCTGGTCTAGTCTGATTTGGTCGGTTAGTCTTCTTTGACCCTGCACTGTCCTGTCGTGTCCTGAGGTGTCCTGCTCCATCGACGGACGGACGGATGGGCGCAGACGGACCAACGAAGGGGAGACGCTACAGCTGGTCCAACTGTTCAAATTTATCAGCGTGTAGGGGACGAGTGGTCTAGGGGTAAGATGCTCGTCTCACAATCGAAAGATTGTGGGTTCGAGTCTCACCTGTCGCTACTCTTCGCCCGCGACCAATCGGCGTGAGAGATTGGTGACGCTATATGACTCAACGGTCGACGTGTCGTAAAACCATTAACCAACCAATTTATCAGCGTGCGTGGCGTCCATAAGAAACGTAATGTCTTCCTGGACATGGTAAATGACGGAGTCTCCCGTGCATCCCCATTGATGAATGGACATTGGTCACGGTAGTTTTGCCGAGGGCATGACGCCATTTGAAATAGTGGGAAGCATTCCTCCCAATTCACACGACCGATTTTCGGTTGTTTTTGATAGCATTTTGTATCGATTCGCGGTGGCTGTATTTAGTCTGTATCTCTGCTTGCGTGCGCAGCTACATTGGTGACACTAGACTGTACTCGGCGCATGCTCCACTCCGGGAACACTTGTCGGGGAGCTGTGAGCCACTCAGCTGGCGCCCGGTCTGCCGCCATGTGCACACGGCGCGCGTCGTGTCCCCAGCCCCTCCGGCTCGTCCAAAAGGTCACGGCTCCGGCGACGCGAGGTCGTGCACTCGACGTCCAGCACGATCTGATGAGACTACATCCTCTCTCAGTTCAATCACGTGCAGACGGGATCCAATCGCAGGAATTGGCCGTCAACGGAGATGGAAAACATGTTATGATGGCGCGCTGGTCTGATCATCAATGGATTCAGTGGCGCAGCCAAGGAGGCGAGGAGCGCAGGGGCACGTGCGCCCACGCTCTTAGCGCCGTGGGCACGTGCCCCTGGTGCGGCGGATCCATTGGCGTGTGTAATACCGGCGGCAATGGATCCATTGGTGTGTGACGCATCGGTGGTAATTGGTCAATTGGTGTTTGGCGTACCGGCAGTATAGATCCATTGTGTGTGGCGTACCCACCGTAATTAATCCATTGGTGTGGCCTACCGGCGGTAATGAATCCGTTGGTGTGTGACGTATGGGCGGTAATGGAGCCACTGATGTGTGGTTTACCGGCAATAATGGACCCATTATGTGCTGTACCGGCGGAAATCGGTCCATTGGTGTTTGGCGTACCGACGGCGGTGTCACAAGGTTTAGGACTTCGATTAGAAATGGCACACAAATGACGGCAATTTTCCACTCTTGCTTACCACCATGACTAGTAAGCTTGCACCCCCGCCTTTCAACCTTCAAATATCCAAGAGCTGGCGATCGGCTAGAGCAAACGTGCCGTGCCGTGCCGCCGTGCCGGGCAGCCGTGCGGGGCCGGGCAGCCGTGCCGTGCCGCCGTGCCGGGCAGCCGTGCGGGGCCGGGCAGCCGTGCCGGGCAGCCGTGCGGGGCCGTGCCGGGCAGCCGTGCCGGGCAGCCCCGCTCGGGCCGTATCTTATCGCGCCGCTCTGCCTGTCAGCCCGGCCGGCCATTCGACACACATGACAATGGTGTCGTCATCGACTGATGGACAGGTGCCGTCCGGTCTGTCGCGTCACGGCGGCGTGACGTGACGTGACGACATGGTGTGGCGTGTTCTGGCGTGACGTGACGTGACGACATGGTGTGGCGTGGTCTGGCGTGACGTGACGTGACGTGACGTGACGACATGGTGTGGCGTGGTCTGGCGTGATGTGACGTGACGTGACGACGTGGTGTGGCGTGGTCTGGCGTGACGTGACGTGACGACATGGTGTGGCGTGGTGTGGCGTGACGTAACGTGACGTGACGACGTGGTGTGGCGTGGTCTGGCGTGACGTGACGTGACGTGACAACATGGTGTGGCGTGGTCTGGCGTGATGTGACGTGACGTGACAACATGGTGTGGCGTGGTCTGGCGTGACGTGACGTGACGTGGCGTGACAACATGGTGTGGCGTGGTCTGGCGTGACGTGACGTGACGTGGCGTGACAACATGGTGTGGCGTGGTCTGGCGTGATGTGACGTGACGTGACATAACTTGACGCGATGCAGCGTAGCGTCACGTGACGTGACGCGGTGCAACGCGACGTAACATGATGCGGCGTGACGTGACGTGACATGATGCGGCGTGACGTGACGTGACGTGATGCGGCGTGACGTGCCATGGCGTGGTGTGACGTGACGTCTTGTGACGTGGTATGGCGTGGTGTGAAGTGATTGGACGTGACGCAGCGTCGCGCGACATGGTGTGACGTGACGTGACGCGACAGGTAGCGAATACGTCATCACGATACCTTGTCTTACACCACGCAGTGATGAGTTACGTTACTTAGACGAGGAATCATGATTCTTGTCAAGGGAAGCGTGGTCCTAAGGCTACCGAAGTAATCCATGATCCATGTAATGTAAAGTATAGGTAAAGTAAAGTATATATACCTCATTTAGGGATAACTATTTTAACGATAACGATGCAAAATGCCTATGCTTACCAAATGATAATGTATGACAGAACATATTATAGGTAATCATCTTACCTGGAACTGTGTTAAGAGATGTTCGTGTATCATGATCCGCAATGGTGAGCATAAGCATGATGGTTATCAAGGATATATTGTTAGAATTGGATATGAAGACATAAAACAACTCATCAAGAAGCACGCTGTCGATACTTCTTTGGAAGGGATGTTGATTCAGTGTTCAGAAAGTGGTATATTCCACCGTATTTCACCAATAATGTATCACTGTGTGGTCTGTTATGCAATATAGATGATAGGGTGGGTATTTTGTGTCGTTATCGCTATTGTATCGTATGGTAATAGTGATACCTAAATTTCGTTCCCCAAAAGAAAAGAAAAAGGTGCACGTTTAAGTACACTGTTGGATCAAGGTTGTGTTTGAAGAACTTATAGGTTATGTTAAGCGACATTGTATCCATGGCGAATTTCGACATCCTACGGTACTCGTTTCGACATCTCACACCTAACGAATGCCCATTATTTTAATACTGTGTGAGGCTGTCATCGGCGATCCAGGTGGTTAGGTCCGGTCTCGCCAGTGTGGCGCCTCACCCCCAGAGGGCGGCCCGCGCGCCTTCCACGCTGGATCGATTGGCGCGTGGGGAGGGCCATGCCGTGAGCCGCCACACATACACAGAAGGCTATTTCAAGATCTCGTGCCACCACAGCGTACGGGGGCGCCTCCACTTCCGGAGGTGCCAGCGACGAGGACGAGGCGGTATGGAGACCGGTGCACGCACTCCGCTCCATCACCGGCTCGGACATACTGGCGGTACTGTGATGAGGTGGAGAACGACATCCACGGGCAACGCCGTCCACGGGCCTGTGGCATGGCTGAACTTTAGGATCTACATGCATGCCTAAATTAACAATATGCATACTAGGCAGGGGTGTTGTTTTGTATACTTTTGGAGGGGCATGTGCCCCCTAAATGTTAAATTTTGCCCCTCCAATAGTGTATTTGCCCCCCCCCCCCCAATATGAAATGGAAATTGGCATGCAGCAAAAAGCATAAAACTGCGGGTTGCGATCGGAGCGGGGGCGCCGATGGCTCCGCCGATGGTCCCACCGATGGCCCCGCCGATGGCCCCGCCGATGGCTCCGCCGATGGCCCCGCCGATGGCTCCGCCGATAGTCCCACCGATGGCCCCGCCGATGGCCCCGCCGATAGTCCCACCGATGGCCCCGCCGATGGCCCCGCCGATGGCCCCGCCGATGGCTCCGCCGATGGCTCCGCCGATGGCTCCGCCGATAGTCCCACCGATGGCCCCGCCTATGGCCCTGGAACTGGTGACGTCCACCCGTTCTCTCTGGTGACCTGCCACTCAGGACGGCTTCCAGGCGACTGACCGCCACCGTTAACTTAGCGACTATACCCTGTAGTGTCGCCAATGAACTGCTGTCCGGAGATGCTGCGCCGACTGGCACCGTCAGCGCTGCTGAGTATCCTGCTGCCATTGCTGACACCAGGCCTCAAGCCGAGACTTCCAAGAATCTGTCAGCTACGGTAGCCAGTTGACCCAGAGAAGCTTCCTCTGACGGCAGCGATAATACTGCCAAAGCTGCCTGCGGCAGCCGTCGAGGAATTAGTCTTCTCAACAGTTCACGGACGTGTGGGGCATCTCCTGCTGTACCCAGTTCGAAGTGCATCCGCAGGGGCAGCTGTAACGGCCTCTGGTCTCCGAGCTGCTGGCAGGGCAATAGGACTTCCAGGAGGGCCGCTCGCGATTGCGCTAATCTACGTCTCAGGGCGTCAACACGGGCCACGAAAATGGGCGTCTGGGCCGTGATGATATCCGCACCTGCGTGGCGATCGACATAGAAAGGCTTGCTACCACCAGGTCGAACTTGGTGCTGTCTTCTTGGATGCCAGCCACCAGAAACGCACAGCCCATCTGCGTTGGCTAGAGGTCTGTCTTCTTCGGAGAAAGGAGACAACTGTGGTAGCCTGAACTCCGCCAACTGCTAGCTTGCAGATGCAGGAGTCAGGGGCACATACAGGGTGGGGTGGGGGGAGGACTGGGGTCATATGCCTCCCTCCCATGAATGGTGGCCGCTCCTCCGACCGGGAAAGGGCGCCCACCCGGGAAGACTCGAGTGAACCCCCTATAAATGTTTAGTCAAAAGCGCCCCTCCGAGAGAAAAGGCGCCTCTTTATTGTGCTTGAATGGACCTCCCCCTTATAATTTTTTTCTACCAGACCCCTCGGACGGAAAAGGCACCCCTCCAGGCAGAAGCGAGTTTAGGAATTGTCATGGTTGTCCTGTCCAGAGGAGACCGGGGCAGGTACCCTGACCTGTCCAGAGGAGACCGGGGCAGGTACCCTGACCTGCCCAGAGGTCTGACACAGGCCGCTGATGGAGGAGACCGGGACAGACACTTAGACCTGCCCAGAGGTCTGACACAGGCCGCTGATGGAGGAGACGGGACAGACACTCTGACCTGCCCAGAGGTCTGACACAGGCCGCTGATGGAGGAGACTGGGACAGACACTCTGACCTGCCCAGAGGTCTGACACAGGCCGCTGATGAAGGAGACCGGGACAGGCACTCAGACCTGTCCAGAGGTCTGACACAGGCCGCTGATGGAGGAGACCGGGACAGACACTTAGACCTGCCCAGAGGTCTGACACAGGCCGCTGATGGAGGAGACCGGGACAGACACTTAGACCTGCCCAGAGGTCTGACACAGGCCGCTGATGGAGGAGACCGGGACAGACACCAATACTTGTCATGAGGAGAACTTGGTCACTGGAGGGTCGCCTCCAGCTGAAAACAAAATCGAGGGGTGGGGTGCACTCGGGCCTTCCCGGAGGGGCGCCTTTATCTTCGAATGTGCGCTTCTGGCTCACAAATTCGATGGGGACTCTGACACTCTGAATGGGGGTCTTTTCCTTCCAAGGAGCGCCTCTGGCTAAATATTTCGAGGGGATGCATTCGACCATACCGAAGAGTACTCCTTTTTCTCTGAGATAATTCTTCACTGAATCTGGCTGAAAAATTCGATGGGGATGCACTCGAACATTCCCACAGTGGAGCATTTTCCCGGCCGAAGGGGCGTCAATTTTCCTAGGGGCACATGTCTTCAGTGCCACCCCTGTATCCGCCCCCGCCTCCAAGTACTTACGCAGTGGCACTCCTCCGAAGAAACGGCGCACCTTCAGACAAGTGCCCCCATGACAATTCCTGAATCCGCCCCTGGCAGGGGTCCCCGGAGCTGGCAGGGCCGCCGCGCCGCGGACGTTAACATGTTGGGTTTTGAAGATTACTTTTTTTTACACATCATCGTCTTTTTCCTTGGGCTACAACATCGTGCACGACCCATCACCCGATGCCCAATCTTCATTATGGGGTATAATTAATTTCCTATTATTTCCTAATAAGCTATGTTTGGCTACATGTGTGATACAATACCTTCTTTTATATTTTCCGTGGCTATAACGCCTACCTTGCCTATTTCGCAGACACGTACCTACTTGGGGAGTGGCGACGCATATGTATTTTACCATATAAGATATATAGAGCATATAACACGGAGAGACATCAGAAATGGATACTTATTAGAGCAGCTACAGGCACCCGTAAAATAGTACAGAAACATCAAAATATTGTACATGCTGTGTATTTAGTACACGATAAATTAATACCATCTGAATTCCGTAATATCAGCGGATTAGACAGCCAGACAGTGGTGCACATTTGATGCCTTGTACTGTACTTACCTGCTGTTATTCCGACCTCGTTCACAGAAACCACGCTTGCTCGCATGTGGCCAGATTTTGTTCCCAACATTGCTTTTTCCCTGCCCATGTGTACCGGGTTCTTTCCCAGACAATACAGGCAGCAAGTGTGCATATGCAAAGTTTTCGCTTGACGTTGGTGATGAGGGGCCCAATTCAATATCGACAACATTTGTTCCGCTACTTTAGTTTAGAAACGCTACGAGGCATGGATCGAGATCCCTTTTACATCGCTCACTACGGCTGCTTCATTCCACCCCATGCATGTCCTTTGTAGTAGGGTACTGGTACTGGTAACGGTGTTGAGGTTACAGGGGTGAAAGATAATCTGTTGCAGGGGTGTGATATGGTCACACACATGCATTTGTGCATCTTGGTGTTGTAGTCTGGCTGTTGGTGGGAGACTGCGACAGATGGCAAATGACGGTGTCGTTCCTAAAACTTCTGAGTTGTGTGGCATGTGCCCTCAGATTAGTAAAGGCAGATGCGTTGTATTATTTTCTTCGTGAGGGAATTTTGCAACAGCCACCACACCTTATTTTTTTTCATAACAAGTCACTAAAATGTGAAGGTCAAAAAGGTCTGATATTATTTAGATTGCTAGATATAGCCATACTTACCACACATTCCATCACATTCGTTTCCCAGGCAGCGTTCACCTTACGAATTTGCACTGACTGTTCAGACAGAGTGAGCGAGAGTTCCGAGCGAACGCAGTGAAACAAATGCTAAAACCCACTTGGTCTTGCTTGCTTGGATTTTGAGGATATATTGAACTCGGCCTCTTTTCAGAAGATATTGGTATGAGATGAACTGACGTGAAGCCGGTGCCGGTAGATTTTATTAGATTAGGTAGATTACCTAACGGTGTTAGGTAGATTTAACTCTCAACTGTACTTGATAATGATTACATATTGTCATCTTTTCACCATCAAGAAAGAACATTTAATATGATCTCAAGTCGAATTTAAAGTTACATATAAGAACTCCGCATCTTATATTTAATGTCTGAACGCAGTCCTATCCACTGTCCCAGTCTGTATAATGCATGTTGGTATGACCGGAGCCATGATTCCCGACCTGGGTGTGTTTCTGTGTCTTGCCTACAAATACTAATGGTACAAATATATGAATAGTTCGCCATCACGCTTGTGTGTGGTTGCGCTCGTAGATTATTCGTTGATATATGAGCAACGGAGGAAACGTGGCTGGGAACTCTTGCACACCGATGGAACGGAACATTTCGACACTTTAATTCGCTGTTCTTTTGTCGAGCTTTCAATTGAATCGGACAATTGTATGCCCCTTAAGTGATAACCTGGTCTTCTAGAGGTGTCGTTATATTTGTATCTTTATCTTGAGCATCACATCAACTGTACATTTTTCCTATAAGCAGATTAAGCGGCCTAAATATAGGATACAAACATAATTGAGGACAGGGCCGATTAACACAAGCGCCGGAGGGCCTCTCACATAACACTCACAGGAGGGGGGGGGAGAGGATTCGTCCCCTGCCTCTAAGATTTCGGAAACCACTGAAGTTATAAGCACACAATTTGGAGGGTAGATTGTGGATGTAGTGAACTACAAATGTCGTGGCCCTGGGCCTTTAAGTTCAAAGGAGGTCGTGATTGGCTGTCTCACCGCACCGCCGCTCCACCGCCTTTGGAACATTGAACGCTCGCCGGCCGCCGCCAGGTCGGTCGATTTGGTCCACCCCGCAATTCCTATATTTACGAACGGATTTCGATTCTGTGATGCATAGGGTGCGCTTATCGATTTTTAGCAAAGTCACAAGATTGCATTACAATATCGCCGCCCGTTTACGGGATGATGTTTAAAAAAAAACAGGAGAAGTGGGCAGATTCCTCCCCCCTCCTTCGGTAAGGGTGTAAAATAGCCACTTATTATACTTACATCAATCTTGTAGCTCTTTGGCAAACAATGGAATAACCTGGGAAAATTCCACCATAGAACTGGGGGAAAGTTGTGAAAAGTTCCATCAGAAAGTTCCTTCATCCGTGGCATGGTTTCTTTACTTAAACAAGAATAATCCAAATGTTCACTTTTCATACATACCTATGTTGTATTTTTATACGTAAATTGATGCGGGATAATCGCACAGCAAGAGCACACTGAGGCAGAGCTTGAGTGCATTTCACATGGACGTATTATGGCATTCTGGTACCAAACGCCATTTCCGTCCTCGTTCCTGTCGTGATTTCAATTCAGGTTGGCCGTGTTAAGTACGTTCTGTCCTGATTCCTCTGCCAGCGATATTGACATGCAGATCCCGAGACCTCAGCCTCCAGTTAGCAGTTACCTGTTACTATGGCTGGTTCTAAGTCAGGAATCAATTGTAAAATAAATAAATTGTACATTTATCCCATCAGCAGATTAAGTGGCCTAAATCTAGCATACAAACATAATTGAGGACAGGGTCGATTAACACGAGCGCCCCAGGGCCTCTCACATAACACGCACAGGAGGGACAAGGAGGAGGAGGAGGGGGGGGGGAGGATTCGGACCCTGCCCCTAAGATTTCGGAAGCTGCTGAAGCTATAAGCACACAATTTGGAGAGTAGATTACGGATGTAGTGAACTACAAATTTCATGACCCTAAGCCTTTAAGGTCAAATGAGGTCATGATCAGCTGTCTCATCGTACCGCCGCTATATCGCACCGACGAAGCCTTTGTGACCTTCAACGCTCGCTGGCCGCTGCCAGGTCAGTCGATTTGGCACCCCGCAATTTCCATAGTTACTAATTGGTTTAGATTTTGTGTTGGAGAGGATGCGCTTAGCGATTTTTAGCAATGTCACAAGATTGCATTACAATATCGCCGCCCGGGGGCCGCGGTAGCTCAGTCGGTAGAGCGTCGGACTGTTGATCGCAAGATTGTGGGTTCGAATCTCACAACCGACGGCATTTACCGACTCCACCCGTGACCAATCGGCGTGAGAGGTTGGCGACGCTATATGACCGAGCGGTTGAATGCGTCGTAAACGAACCCAAGGTGCTTCTTCAATATCGCTGCCCGTCTATTAGACAATGTTAAAAAAGCAGGAGAAGCGGGTGGATTCCCCCCCCACCCCCCTCCTTTGATTCGCGTGTGAAACGGCCACATCTTATACCTACATCAATCCCGTAGCACTGCCCCGCCATAATTTTCATAAAACAACACCTATGATACTAGGGTGATTAAAAAAAACGTTCACATGCCTATTGCGAAAAGCGTATGTATTCAAGTCTCTTGATTCCTATAATGACTGAAAAATATTTCCTGGGTTCACTTTTGACCGAGCTCATTCGGCATTTCAAAATGGCTGTACGGCTTTTCAGGCGTTGTCTCCATTAGTTTTACTCGGTGTTATTGGCACTGGACACTGCATCCAACGCGCTGGCCAGTGCTGGCCAGTGCTGGCGAATGTAAGTTTGATACTGCATGTCTCCACAAGTGAACAGCCACCAAAACTGGCGCGGAAAATATCGTTCCTCGACTGGAGAGTCAATAACAATGAGAGACAGTGGCAGGTAGAGACAGGAACATGAGAGGCACTTGTCAATGTGCGTGCTTACTATGCCATCGTGGCTACTTGCCATCGTGGCTACTTGCCATCGTGGCTTGCCATTGTGGCTACTTGCCATCGTGGCTTGCCATCGTGGCTTGCCATCGTGGCTACTTGCCATCGTGGCTACTGTGCCATCGTGGCTACTTGGCGCCCGGCCCGGACCGACGTGGCCCGGGGTCACCATCTTGGTGACGTAGCGGCTGATGTGACTAGCGCCTCAGGCGCCATGGCTGTCTCGCCCGCTCTGGTAGCAATACGGACAGTCACCTGGACGCAGTGGTGTGACAGGGTCGGGGCGGTCGGGATTGAGAGGCGTGCCTGTCTGTCAGACGGTATATAACCGTTGGTACCCATCTCACCATGGGTGTGGGTCGGAACGGTCGATTGAGAGGCGTGCCTGTCTGTCAGACGGTATAGTAACCGTTGGTACCCATCTCACCATGGGTGTGGGTCGGGGCGGTCGGGATTGAGAGGCGTGCGACGTGACACTTCTGTCTGTCAGACGGTATAGTAACCGTTGGTACCCATCTCACCATGGGTGTGGGTCGGAACGGTCGGGATTGAGCCCCTTTTTTTAAAACGGTATAGTAACCGTTGGTACCCATCTCAATGGTGTGGGTCGGCGATAGCTCGGGATTGAGAGGCGTGCCTGTCTGTCAGACGGTATAGTAACCGTTGGTACCCATCTCACCATGGGTGTGGGTCGGGAGTGGGGATTGAGAGGCGTGCCTGTCTGTCAGACGGTATAGTAACCGTGGACCCATCTCAACATGGGTACGGTCGGGATTGAGAGGCGTGCCTGTCTGTCAACACGGTACACCGTTGGTACCCATCTCACCATGGGTGTGGGTCGGACGGTCGGGATTGAAGGGTGCCTGTCTGTCAAGGTTATAACCGTTGGTACCCATCTCACCATGGGTGTGGGTCGGGACGGTCGGGATTGAGAGGCGTGCGACGTGACACTTCTGTCTGTCAGACGGTATAGTAAACGCTAAATAGCGGCACACGCATTGATGGTTAGGACCCGTGACGCAGTCACACGGAGGTGCCGTGACGCAGTCACACGGAGGTGCTGTGACGCAGTCACGCGGAGGTGCTGTGACGCAGTCACACGGAGGTGCCGTGACGCAGTCACACGGAGGTGCCGTGACGCAGTCACACGGAGGTGCCGTGACGCAGTCACACGGAAGTGTCGTGACACGGGGGGGGTACAGAGATGTTGAGTGGAGTCAGGATTCTAAACGGAGCGAGGAAATAACAAGACTGGAGGGGTGGGACAGTATGTTCACAGCTGCCAGTCCGACTGACGTCAAGAGAGGGGACGGCGGCGATATCGGGCCTCGGTTCACGGCAGGCGACTGCTGGATGGCCGGTCGTGGCCGGTTCGTGGCAGTAACCGTGAAAGGGCAGTGACAGTAACGCAGCGGTGGCGGTGGCACAGCAGTGGTGGTGACAGCAGTGGCAGTAACGCAGCAGTGGCGATTGCACAGCAGTGGTGGTGACAGCAGTGGCAGTAACGCAGCGGTGGCGATGGCACAGCAGTGGTGGTGACAGCAGTGGCAGTAACGCAGCAGTGGTGGTGACAGCAGTGGCAGTGACGCAGCGGTGGTGGTGACAGCAGTGGCAGTGACGCAGCGGTGGCGGCGACGGTTGTGATTCCCAGTGCGGTACGATGGGTTCCGCTCGACGAGCAGGGCGCACGGACGCCTGCATTCGCCATGGAGCGCCAGTAAATTATGGCTGACAGTATAATTACGGCTTTTGTCCCTGTCAACCCACCGGTTTTGTTCACCTGATCAACCATCGAAGGTGGTCCCTGCCAGCCCACCGGTTTGTTCACCTGATCAACCATCGAAGGTGGTCCCTGCCAACCCACCGGTTTGTTCACCTGATCAACCATCGAAGGTGGTCCCTGCCAACCCTCCGGTTTTTTCACCTGATCAACCGTCGAAGGTGGTCCCTGCCAACCCACTGGTTTGTTCATCTGATCAACCATCGAAGGTGGTCCCTGCCAGCCCACCGGTTTGTTCACCTGATCAACCATCGAAGGTGGTCCCTGCCAACCCACCGGTTTGTTCACCTGATCAACCATCGAAGGTGGTCCCTGCCAACCCACCGGTTTGTTCACCTGATCAACCATCGAAGGTGGTCCCTGCCAACCCACCGGTTTGTTCACCTGATCAACCATCGAAGGTGGTCCCTGCCAACCCACCGGTTTGTTCACCTGATCAACCATCGAAGGTGGTCCCTGCCAACCCACCGGTTTGTTCACCTGATCAACCATCGAAGGTGGTCCCTGCCAACCCACTGGTTTGTTCATCTGATCAACCATCGAAGGTGGTCCCTGCCAGCCCACCGGTTTGTTCACCTGATCAACCATCGAAGGTGGTCCCTGCCAACCCACCGGTTTGTTCACCTGATCAACCATCCAAGGTGGTCCCTGCCAGCCCACCGGTTTGTTCACCTGATCAACCGTCGAAGGTGGTCCCTACCAGCCATACACATCTACTAATTTCTGAAACTAATAGTGATAATCAGCTTCGTCTACAACTAATTGTACAAAGCCACTTGCCTGTTTCTCCTGTTTTCTTTTCTCGTGCCAAAGAGCCCACCTTGTTCGATAGCTGTTTTCGTACTGCAAGAACGTGTTTTGTGTCGACTGAAGTGGAGTTTTATAGCCCAATATGTCTATATCGGCTTAACAAAGTGTAAAATCGAGGACGAATCTCCACAATACCGCTGGTGTCGACTGGTGTGGAATTTCACAGCTCCTCAGACCGCACACATCCCACCGTACCATTTGCATTGGCGTCGGCTAGTGTGAGATTTCACAGCTCCTCAGACCGCACACATCCCACCATACCATTGGCGTCGGCTGGTGTTGAATTTCACGACCCCTCGGGCTCCAAACAACTTCCGTGGACACTCGATCTGTCTAGCATTCCCCACCGTGCCGTTTTGACTGGGTCCACGTGCTCAGTTTGTGACAGTTCCATCTCGAGCGAGATTGGACCGGACGCAGTCGATACCACCGAAGCTCGGCAACTGATCAATGCAAGACGATTCAAATGGACGGAGATGCCAAACACACGGGTAGAAATAATGTGTGTTGTGCTCGGCGGGCCAGTGGGCGTCGGCAGTGGTGCTGTGATCGCGTGTATCTAACCGCGCGTCTGATCGCCCAGCACAGACTCGGCGCTCCGCCGGCGAGCCGGTGGGCGGGCAGGGTGACATGTTCTCCCTCTGACAATCCACATCGTCACGTGACATGCGGAGGGCACGGTGTGCTGTGACGCCTGACAATCCACACCATCACGTGACATGCGGAGGGCACGGTGTGCTGTGACGCCTGACAATCCACACCATCACGTGACATGCGGAGGGCACGGTGTGCTGTGACGCCCGACAATCCATATAGTCACGTGACATGCGGAGGGCACGGTGTGCTGTGACGCCTGACAATCCACACCATCACGTGACATGCGGAGGGCACGGTGTGCTGTGACGCCCGACAATCCATATAGTCACGTGACATGCGGAGGGCACGGTGTGCTGTGACGCCTGACAATCCACACCGTCACGTGACATGCGGAGGGCACGGTGTGCTGTGACGCCTGCGGATGAATGGGGAGTGCCTCGGCTGGGCCGGATTCTTGGAGCGTTGTTGCGTTTTTGGGCGGCCTGAGAAGCTGATGAGTGGTGGGAGTGGTTGTATCTCATCCGCAGCAGGTCGAGCTGTGACGTTGTTGGGCGGCCTGGGAGGCTGATGAGTGGTGGCAGTGGTTGTCTCATCCGCAGCAGGTTGATAATGTTCGCTTGTCCGACGTAGCTTTCCGAGTACGTGCATGTTTAGCTGTATTCCTTGAACAGCGGCTTTTCAACTTCAATGTGTCCTTTTCATTTTGTTTTTGCGGAAGAAATAAGGAGCAGAAAAGTACTGATGAACGGGGTGAACCTGCGTACTGGAGTGTGCCATTCTGTGACATCATTTCGTTGAATTGTTCCTTTAGTCACTATGCACCTCCGTCAACAAATCCAAACTCTGTTGAATTCATTGAATTGACGCTGTTTTTTTCCCGGACGCGGTCCGATGATTGACTCACAAGAGGTCGAGTCTTGAAGTTATCTTCCAGGCTGATTTATACCAGTAAATACACCTACACTGACAGCGTTGTGCGAAGTGTGGTTATGACGGATATCACCGTATCCAGATGGTACCCTGGTTACCCGTGATATCCGTGCCCTCATAGGCAAACAATCTCTTCGAACAGATCGGTCAACAGTGAACTACGAACACCACGAACGGAAGCCGTCGTCGTGACCAGTTCAATTTCCGCCGTCCTCGAGACGGCCGGGTCGCGCTGTGAAGTGAACTGACATCACTAAGCTGCTAGACACCGAAAAAGAGGCCTTGACTTGAGACTTTACGACTTGCACCGTTGTATGGCCCATTTAGGTGCCCGGTCTGGTGCCCGGCTCGTCTGCGAGTGGTCAAATTATGCCGAATTGACGTCGATGGAGTGTTGGCGGCCGCCCGGGTCATGGCCTCGCGTCGGTATTGTCGGCCTGAACTACGATTACGTTCGCACTTGAAGATGACTGCCTCACGCGTCGCTCCCTCCCCGGCTCTCCGCTGCCCGGCTCATAGCCCCTATCCAGCCTGCAGTGGAGGTTTCGCATCACCCAGGACTATCTGCATGCATCCCGATTACGTTCGCACGGGAGGACTCCCTCACGTGCCGCTTCCTCCCCGCCCCCTCCGCTGGCCGGCTCACAACACCTACTCAGCCTGGAGCGGTGATGCAATTGTCGTACAACCCAGTGTCCAACGCACCGCATCTCCAACCCACGCACCGGGGACTCCGGCCTCAACTAAGCGTCATCATGTCGGTCCATCAGTGAACTGGGGTCGGCTGCACTGCCGGTTCCCATCTGTGACGCCCGACTCCCGCGTGAAATCAGTTGGAACGCCTGGTGCCACCGCCGGCCAGTTTTGCACCACTAGTGTTCACGTCTGCGCCCTGCAGCTCGCCGCTGCCCTTGGGCGCCACTCCCGCGGATTGTGCGGCAATGCGCTGCTTATCGCAGCCCTGTGCAAACCGGACCGAGATCGGCTGTTACCGTCAGCCGACCGTGGTGCTCCGACGTCACGCAAACACGTTTTTTGGTCGGGCCATGCCGTGTGGTCGGGTGGGCGATTTTGCAGGCCGTCTGCCGGCCGGACTTTGGCCACGTGTCACCTGGCTGCTGTATCTGCTGGTGCAGTGTGTGACGCGCTATAGGTGCGGCCAGCAATGGCTGCCGTGCGACCCGAGTGTGCAGCATGTTTCGAGTCGCAGGCTGTCAGTTCCCATTCTGATATGCAGCGTGTTATAAACATGACACACGTGTTATGCATAGTTACATACCTATACAATACATACACATATATACCTACATATTTACGTACTTGCATATACACACGTATATATATATATATATATATATATATATATATATATATATATATATATACATATATAAAGTAAAATGTACAAACATGTATGTTCCTCATGCTGTATGTATGTATGAATACATGTATGGATGTGTATGTATTTCCCAAGGATGTCCATAACCTAAGACGAGGACGATGCAATCGTATTAAGAACAGTTCGCTCATCTTTCCGCCACTTGAAATGCCAAAATGTGGGAGTGTTTTTCTTATGCTGAGGAACACATCTGGCCGTGCATCACAGTGGCCGTGCATCAGCCAATCAGGGAACATTTCCGAGGTACGTCCGAATGTTTTTAGATCGCATTTGAGTGTCGTGGGTGATCCGTTAGAGGCCATCTGACAGCTCTTCTGACTCGGGGCTGATTAGGGAGGGCACCGAATTGATTGGAGAGCAAGCGTCAAATTGATCGGGTCAGGCGGAGGTTATTTATTTTTCCAGTGTTCCCTTCCGGCTGGTGCTTGCCAACGTGCTTGCCTTGGTAGTTGCGCGAAAGCAAACACGCATTCGTGCTGTCAGACGAAGGCGAAGCACGTTTATGATATGTACGGCGCAGTTGACGTTCACCATGGTCTGTGTGGCGCCGTCGTGGTGCCGTCCCGGTAACCAGTAGCCCCTACTGTGCAGCACCTCACCTCAGCGCAGTTCGATACCCGCATGACCAGACTACGTTGTGTTCCGCGGCGTACACACAGGTGAAGGTTCCGTCTCACGGTAGGCCACACCGCTCCCCGCTCCGCCTGTCAGGCGGGCCTGTCAGGCGGGCCTGTCAGGCGGGCCTGTCGCATGTTACGGCCCGCCACCGATGGAAGTGGAAATGCTTCGCTGGAGCCCACTCAGACTTATAGCTCAGACTGGTAGTGGAAACTTCGCTGGAGCCTACTCAGACTTATAACTCAGACTGGTAGTGGAGACTTCGCTGGAGCCTACTCAGATTTATAGCTCAGACTGGTAGTGGAGACTTCGCTGGAGCCTACTCAGACTTGTAGCTCAGACTGGTAGTCGAACAAGCAGCGTGTCTGAGGACCCGGACGGGAACCACGTTGAGGTATGGTGGTATTAATGCATATGTAGTGCATGCACTAGCGCAACCAGGGGGGCCAAGGGCCATGGCCCTCCCCGAAATTTTTGGGGCCCGGTCCGAGCCAGGCCCGCGAAGCGGGCCCCTGGCTCGGAGTGGGCCACCCTACTCAGAGCCCTGGCTAGGCCCGCGAAGCGGATCTGTGGCTCGAATCAGGGGCCCTTTGAACCAACTGAAAATCTGGGGGCCCGTTTTAACCAGGGCCCGCCTCGAACCGGGGCCCATTTTGATTCAGGGGCCCGCATTGAACCAATAGCCCGCTTAGAACCAGGGGCCCGCTTCAACCTGGGGCCCTGTCTTGAACCAGGGGCTCTCTGGAACCAGGGGCCCGCTTCGAACCGGGCCCACTTTGATCCAGGGGCCCGCATTGAACCAATAGCCCGCTTAGAACCAGGGGCCCGCTTTTACCTGGGGCCCGCCTCGTTTTAGTTTTTACAAACATAGGGGCCCGCTCAAAAGTAAGTGCATGTTTTCCGCAGACTTTTTAAAAACATGAGGGGGGCCCGCTTGCGAGGGGGCCCGCTCTCCAACCGTGGCCCCCCCCGAACTGAAATCCTGGTTGCGCCACTGAGTGCATGTGTGGCAATTTGGAAATGAGTAAGGCGAAGCTTTAGCTTTAGAATCCTTGCTCCTCTATCATCTCATTTAGGCATACAACTATCTATATTTATTTTTCAAACTATGCTTCTTGATGGTGTGAACTTTACCTCCCTAATTTACTTTTTCCATTTTGCTTTCCGATCATTCATGGTCCCTCTTTTGTGTGTTCCCAGTTCAATGTCCAAGCACAATTATTATTCCAAGTTTTACATTTCCAGATATAATCACCATTTCCAGTTGGCTCTTTCTCTGAGTAATGAGCAGGCTCAAACTTGAGGGAGCTACATTGGAATTACTAGGGAATGATTTGAATGACAAGTACCCTCCTTATGAACTTATATTGTCACAATGTACATATTATACCTTACCTCAACCACTTAACTTTAATGCTGGATTCTCAGTACTTCATATCAATGCAAGATCCCTGAAGAATAAATTTGATGATGTTGTTAATTTTCTAGCAAGCTCTAAAGTTGATTGGTCAGTTATTTGTGTATCAGAGACATGGTTGAAGAAAGATTTAGAACAATACTTTAGTCTAAAAAATTATAATCTCTTTTCATCTAGTAGAAAAGAAGGTGAAGGTGGAGGTACAGCAATATATGTAAGTAATATATATGAGGCTAGGGAAAGAAAAGACCTGGAGAGTGATCATTTCGAGACAAGTTTTCTGGAAATCAAAATGAAGTTGGGTGTACCAGCGAAAAGATTCCTAGTAGGGGAAATGTATAGACCTCCAAGTCTAAGCCACACTATATTTATGGACTATTTGGAAAAAATACTTGACTCATTGGAAAACACCAAATGTACATGTGTCATAGCAGGGGACTTCAATTACAATCTTTTGAAATATCACTCTGATAAACCTACACTTAATTTTATGAATTTGTTCAATTCTTATGGATTTTTCCCAACCATCTCAAAAGCAACCCGAATTTGTAATGAATCAGATGCCCTTTTGGATAATATATTTATAAATGATGTTAATGTCTTTAACAATTCAGGAATACTACTTCATGATTTATGAGATCATTTTCCAGTTTTTCTTATTCTGTCATTAATTGAAAGTTCAAATATAACAAGACATTCAGTGACAGTCTTTGATAAGAATAAAATCAGTGAATTAAATGATCACCTCATCAGCAACTTAGAAGCCTTTCAAGATGAAACTGATGCTAATCAAGCATGCAACAAACTTATTAAGGCATATGAAACAGGTATTACAAAATTATCTAAAACTTTTACACCCAGTAGAAGAAATAATCCAATTAAACCATGGGTAACTCCTGCACTTCTGTGTTCAATAAATACAAAAATAAACTTTATGCAAAATATATTAGGAATATAATTTTATTGAACGAAAATAAATACAAAATGTATAGGAACATGCTTTGCAATGTGCTTAGGGATGCAAAACGATTATATTACAAGAGGGCATTCCAGGACAGCAAAGGTGATGGAAAAAAACATGGAAGTATTTGAATGAAATTATAAACAAGAATGAATTGCAAGGGTTAGGTTATTTGGGCTTAGGGGCGCATCGACTGCGTTGGTCATACAGCGCCCATAGAGAATGAATTGCAAACAGTTCCTCCCATGTGCTTTGTTGATAACTCTGGGGCTACCTGTGTAAATGAACAAATACCTGATAAATTCAATACTTTTTTCAACGATAGGTAGTGAATTGGAAAAAAATATACATGCAGCACACAATAGCCCATTATATTACCTTACACAGCCTACTCATGTCAGCATTAACAATATTCCTTCTGTTAATGAAGCTCAAATTGAAGAAATTGTTAAGTCTTTGAACCCTGTGGGTGGAGGTATGGATAGAATTAGCACACATATTTTGCTTGGAACATATAGAAGTATTTTGCAACATCTAACATATTTCTTTAATCTTTGTCTGAGCACTGCAATATTCCCTGATGCATTAAAATATGCATTTATAATTCCTGTATATAAATCAGGGGAAAATAATAAATTTACTAATTATAGGTCAATCTCTTTGCTACCAATATTTTCGAAGGTGCTGGAAAGATTAATACACATTAGTGTATCATCATTTATAAATGAAAATAATATTATACACCCACTGCAGTTTGGTTTCAGAAAAAAACATAGCACATACATGCCAATTGCTCTGATGCATAATGAAGTAACTAAAGCCCTTGTAAATAATAAATTAGTTTGTACCCTGTATCTCGATTTAAAAAAGGCCTTTGACACTGTCACCATCAGCATTTTGGTACAAAATATTTACTTTATTGGCTTTAGGGGAAATATATATAAACTGTTAAACTCATCTATCAAATAGATCTCAAAGAACCAAGATACATGACATCCTCTCCCAACCATTAAATATCACAATAGGTGTTCCTCAGGGTTCGATTCTTGGACCTCTGCTATTTCTTCTATACATTAATGATCTTTGCAATGTTTCCAATTTGGCTAGCTTTTACCTCTTTGCAGACGATACAGCCATAACTATTACAGCTAATGATCATTTTGAGTTACGAACTAAAGTAGATGAGGTAATACCCAAAATAATTGCATGGTTTCATACCAACAGATTATCTGTTAATGCTGATAAGACTGGATATCAATTTTTTTTTCCAGGAAACCATGTGATGACCTTCATGTAAAAATAAATAGTTCTAATATTACAAGGCATAGCTGCATAAAATATTCAGGTGTATTAATCGATGAAGACATGACATGGAAAAGCCATATCAATGCCATTTCTTCAAAAATTAGTAGAAATATTGGTATTATAGGCAAATCTAGGTACTTCCTATCAACTTGTGACTTGCTTCTTCTGTATAATTATCTAATACTGCCATATCTAAATTACTGTGCTGTTGTCTGGAGAAGTACTTACCACTCTAAGCTTGACAAGATTTAAGTTGCAGAAACGTGTTATTAGGATTGTTGACAAGAAACCTTACTTATACCATACAAATGAATTGTTTATCAAGCATAGAGTTCTTAAGTTTCTGGACATAGTTGATGAACAATGCATTTACATCATGCTAGGTTTTCTAAATCACTCATTACCAACACCTCTTTCTGATATGTTTCAACTTCATCAAGAAGGTGACCTCAGAGTTAGACAACACTTTCAAATACCCTTTTCTGATATCAATTACAAGATGTTTTCATTACCCTTTATTGCACCAAAAGCCTGGAATAAAATAATCTGCTCTCATTTCCATAGGATTGATGATGTACCCGGGAGTAAAATCATTTTGAAAAAACACATCAGGCAATACATTACTAGAAAATATGAACTTTTTCAATGAATGTCGGTGATAATGTTGTGCTATGCATGGTGATCTGGTTGTCTTATTCGGATATTTTCGTTAAGTATCATGTTTTCTTTCTTTCTTCTTTCTTCATACTTGGTTTGTCCTTTCTCCGTATGGACTGTTCACACCTAGCGTAATCTCGACGCACTGTCGGAATCGACGCAAAGCTAGCATGGGACCCAATGAGTCCGCCAATTCTGCCATTGCGCCGGCCTTGCGTCGGCTGTCTGCCGAGTCCTACAAAACGCTGGCGTTTTCCGAGCGGACAATGTTGGATTTTCTCAACTTTTTCCGCTCGGCACACCAGCGACCTTGACGCAAGGTCGACAGACTGCTTGGGATAAACTGCGGTTGCCATATTTGCTGATCTTCGGCGGATTTGGGCCACATCGGCTGCGGTTTTTTCAGCTTGTAAGTTGCAGCATGTCTCTCTCGGAAGATGCAAACAAGCCAAGAACAGGTGAGAGGATAGGATGACAGGTATTTACCTACTTTGCGTTGAAAAGCTTCTTTCGATACCGGAAATGGGTATGATACTAACGAGCAAAACTGCTTAACGACAAAAGCGAGATATACTTCTAACCACGCTCGAAAAATTACCAACACAGGGGTTATTATAAACTCCAGAGAAGCATCAACCTCAATCGCAGCAACTCACTAATTAACGGCTTGGGATCATCTGCAATGACAAAACTCAGTCTGCCACACTTTAACCCAATCTAAACAGCTGATTTTGTTGTCATAACAACGGATCTATCAGTTGATTGCTGGCGTACTCGCGTCCAGGCGATGTTGCTGCACTGGTCTGTCGACGCGTCGAAATTACGCCCAGTGCGTCGGGATTACGCCTAGTCCGTCATTGCGCTGTTTTTTTTTGCGTCGAGATTACGCTAGGTGTGAACAGTCCATTAGTGTAGTAATAGTTTAGGAGATGTACGTGCAAGATTAGGGATTTTATATTATTTCCCCATTAACACATATAACAGCTTTTTTCTGGAGCCCTCAAAGACGTTACTAGCATTGCTAATTGTCTGAGAGGGCTTCAGGAACATCTTTTACTAATATCTGGTGGCGGGATCTGTCCAGCAAGAAACAGGAGCGGGGAGTGGTGTAACCTACCTTGGCTTGCTTACCATGACCTACTTCTCATCCCTGGAATTTAACGTAATTAGGTCGCACGGGTATGGAAGGGCACTCCTGCCTACCTATTAATAGGTAGGGGAATTTAAAAAGAAGAAAAAAACTGGAAGTTTTGGAGGAAGCTTTGATCGCATATCTCGACCTCGAATGCGTACAAGATCGGAGCCCACGCTAAACGAATATTAAGACAGCAGTTTTTCGTTTGGTGTGAGAAGTCGAAACGAGTCATAAAGTCATAAAGTATTAAGGCTTAATAAGAGCCACAGGGGCCCATCTGGGTTAAGCCTATCTAGAAAAGGTACTGGAAATGTACATACTCTCAACCCAATCAATCCCTTATCCCAAGTTCCTAGGAAGCTATATACCCCAGCCTATCTAGCACCACTCACTTGCTACCGCATAACACCCTCAACAATCACAAGCTCCTCCCATCATACCCATCGTGCCACCATAGACAATCTCATCAGCATCACATCCCGAAGGAAGGTGCCGGATCCACTGCTAGGCACACCCCACACAAATTCATAAAGCGTTCAGACTTAATACGAGAATCACTTGCTATTGCATAATACACTCAACAATTACAAACTCCTCCCATCATACCCATTGTGCTACCATAGACAATCTAATCAGTATCACATCCCGAAGGAAGGTGCTGAATCCACTGCTAGGCACACCCTATATAAAGTTATAAAGCATTTAGACTTAATAAGAGACTCACTTGCTATTGCATAACACACTCAACAATTACAAACTCCTCCCAACTCCCATCTCCTCCCTGTCGATCAACCCTCCCTGGAATACAGAAAAACAAGCCCCATATTCTTATAATGATTGTCTATGCCGTTTTTAAAGATGTTCAGTGTGTTGCTACTGACAATGGTTCCTGGCAGCTGGTTCCAGTGTTCTACTACCCTGTTGGTGAAGAAAGACTGTCTTAACCTTGTCCTGCTGTGATTAACTTTAATTTTGAATTGATGACCTCTAATTGCATTATTTCTGTTAAATTCAAACATTTCCCTGAGATATCCCTGTTCCTGACCATGAACAAATTTAAAAACCTCGATGAGATCTCCTCTCAGCCTTCTATATCTAAGTGAAAACATATTCAATTTCTTCAATCTTTCCTCATATGCCAGGTTGCCTATACCATTAACCATTTTTGTTGCCCTCTTTTGTACTCTCTCTAAAAGCCAACAATCTTTCTCATAACTAGGGGACCAAGCTTGGACACAGTATTCCAAATGTGGCCTGACATATGCACAGTAAAGCTTCCTGATGACCTCACTTTTGTATGACACATTCCTCTGTATTGCCCCAAGCATTCTTAGTGCCTTCTTCCTGACTTCTTTGGTCTGTTCTGATGCCCCCAATTTTGTGTTCAAAATAACACCTAAGTCCTTCTCCTGCTGAGTCACAGATAGTACTTGGCCCCCCATCAAGTATGGAGCCTTCATATGCTGCCTACCTACATGCATGACTTTGCACTTATCAAAATTAAACTTCATTTGCCATTTTTCGGACCACTTCACTAGCTCGTCTAAGTCTTTCTGCAGCAAAATCTGCTCATTGTGCCCTGTTATTGCCCTAAAGATCTTCAAATCATCCGCAAATTTCAAAACCTTACTGCTTAGGCCACATTCAATGCTATTCACATGTATAATGAACAATAGTGGCCCCAGTACCGACCCCTGGGGAACTCCACTAAGAACATTTTGCCATGATGACTTTGTACCATTTAGCATCACTCTCTGCTGTCTATCTGAAAGCCACAACTCTATCCATTTTAAGATGCTACCTGCAATACCATGGACCTGAAGCTGCATCATTAACCGTTTATGGGGTACCTCCTCAAAGGCCTTACTAAAGTCAAGATATGCTACATCAACCTGATTTCCCTGATCAAATTGTTCTGTAGCAAAATTCAAAAAGTCCAATAGATTTGTGAGACACGATCGCCCTTTTCTAAACCCATGTTGAGTATCTTGAATCAATCTGTTTCCTTCCAGAAAACTAACTATTCTATCCTTGATAATTGATTCGAGTACCTTGCAGACTAGGGATGTGAGGCTTACTGGCCTATAGTTTTCAACTTTCCCTCTTTCTCCTTTCTTGAAAATAGGAACTACATTTGCCCTTTTCCAATCTGTTGGAATTTGATTTTGTGAAACTGATCAACAAAATATTATACTAAGTGGAATTGCCACTTCCTTTTCAGCTTCCCGCAATACCCTAGCATAAATTCCATCAGGTCCTGCTGCCTTGTTCGGCTTTATTTTTCTGATATAATTGAAAACAATATCACTATCAATGAAATCAACATCGTGTATCTGATCACCTGTCACTGAACTGTGATTCACGGTTGGCAGATTAGTCACATCCTCCACTGTAAACACTGATTTAAACTGCTTGCTCAGCTCCTCAACCATCTCACCATCCTCACTCAATATAGTCCCATTTACTTCCAGTGGACCAATTGTGCTTGAAACTTTACTTAGCTTGTAGAAACTAAAGAACTTTTGACTGTCCCCATTACAGTTCCTAGCCAAATCCAATTCTTTTGCTCGCTTTACTGCTCTGATTTTCTGCTTCACAGCATCTCTAGATTTTTGATACGACCTTAGATTTACGATATTTGAAGCTTCCTTAAATACTCTAAATGCATCTTTCTTAGCCTTAATTGCTTTCATCACATCTGGTGTAAGCCATGCTGGCTTTCCTACCCTTCTTTTGCGCCTTTGCTTTTGGGGAACATGTCTAATCTGAATTTCCCTCAAGTAAGATTTGAACTTTTCCCACATTTCACAGGCATTTAAATCAAATAATTCTTCTTCCCATTTTATGGCACTTAAAGCCTCTCTCATGCAGTCAAAGTCTGCCCTGTTAAAATTTGGAATCTTTGCCAAATTATCCTTGATTGTCCCTGCTACCTGTGCCTGTAGTGCAGTAGGATGTCGAAATTCGCCAGGAATCGATGTCTTTTGATATATGTTGAAGTCCTTCAAACCCAATTTTGAGGCAATAGCAGACTCGTAAGTGTACCTTTCGTTTGTGTTGGGATACCTAATATCCTAGGGATTTTAACATGTAGCCAGTGCACAGTCACGTGCACCATCCACGGTGGTCCTTTTGATTCCCTGGTGTTGTCTGAAATCACCCGCCTTGACACCCCGAAGCTATGACTTACAAAACTTGACTTCCCAGTATGCATAGGTATTTCCCATGGAATGAAAATCCTCTCCCCAAGAAAAATGCATTTGGTCGTTTTGAGGAACATAAACATGCTACCTGAAAATATTCATCGGCATTCTTGCAACCCTGGGATCGCTGACAAAAGGTATCACGGTATTTTTTAAAATACTAAAGCACGGTCAGTGTACAATACAGTACACGTACACAATGCATTATATTTCATGCAGTGGCACCTATATTTGTTCCCGCGGATGCATTCAACACTCCTCGTGCAAGGACCACACCGTCTGTTGGACAGTCGGCAGCAGACGAGGACCACACCGTCTGTTCACAGTCGGCAGCATACAAGGACCACACCGTCTGTTCACAGTCGGCAGCATACGAGGACCACACCGTCTGTTGGACAGTCGGCAGCAGACAAGGACCACACCGTCTGTTGGACAGTCGGCAGCAGACAAGGACCACACCGTCTGTTGGACAGTCAGCAGCAGACAAGGACCACACCGTCTGTTCACAGTCGGCAGCAGACAAGGACCACACCGTCTGTTGGACAGTCGGCAGCAGACAAGGACCACACCGTCTGTTGGACAGTCGGCAGCAGACGAGGACCACACCGTCTGTTCACAGTCGGCAGCAGACAAGGACCACACCGTCTGTTCACAGTCGGCAGCATACGAGGACCACACCGTCTGTTGGACAGTCGGCAGCAGACAAGGACCACACCGTCTGTTGGACAGTCGGCAGCAGACGAGGACCACACCGTCTGTTCACAGTCGGCAGCAGACGAGGACCACACCGTCTGTTGGACAGTCGGCAGCAGACAAGGACCACACCGTCTGTTCACAGTCGGCAGCAGACGAGGACCACACCGTCTGTTCACAGTCGGCAGCAGACGAGGACCACACCGTCTGTTCACAGTCGGCAGCAGACAAGGACCACACCGTCTGTTGGACAGTTGGCAGCAGACAAGGACCACACCGTCTCTTGGACAGTCGGCAGCAGACAAGGACCACACCGTCTTTTCGACAGTCGGCAGCAGACGAGGACCACACCGTCTGTTCACAGTCGGCAGCAGACGAGGACCACACCGTCTGTTGGACAGTCGGCAGCAGACAAGGACCACACCGTCTTTTCGACAGTCGGCAGCAGACGAGGACCACACCGTCTGTTCGACAGTCGGCAGCAGACAAGGACCACACCGTCTGTTGGACAGTCGGCAGCAGACAAGGACCACACCGTCTGTTCACAGTCGGCAGCAGACGAGGACCACACCGTCTGTTCACAGTCGGCAGCAGACAAGGACCACACCGTCTGTTGGACAGTCGGCAGCAGACAAGGACCACACCGTCTTTTCGACAGTCGGCAGCAGACGAGGACCACACCGTCTGTTCACAGTCGGCAGCAGACGAGGACCACACCGTCTGTTCGACAGTCGGCAGCAGACGAGGACCACACCGTCTGTTCACAGTCGGCAGCAGACAAGGACCACACCGTCTTTTCGACAGTCGGCAGCAGACGAGGACCACACCGTCTGTTCACAGTCGGCAGCAGACGAGGACCACACCGTCTGTTCGACAGTCGGCAGCAGACGAGGACCACACCGTCTGTTCAACAGTCGGCAGCAGACAAGGACCTCACTGTCTGTAGGACAGTCAGCAGCAGACAAGGACCACACCGTCTGTTCGACAGTCGGCAGCAGACGAGGACCACACCGTCTGTTCACAGTCGGCAGCAGACGAGGACCACACCGTCTGTTCACAGTCGGCAGCAGACGAGGACCACACCGTCTGTTGGACAGTCGGCAGCAGACAAGGACCACACCGTCTGTTCGACAGTCGGCAGCAGACGAGGACCACACCTTCTGTTGGACAGTCAGCAGGAGACAAGGACCACACCGTCTGTTCACAGTCGGCAGCAGACGAGGACCACACCGTCTGTTCACAGTCGGCAGCAGAGAAGGTGACGCAGTGACGAGAGCAGCTGGTGGCGCTGATTTGCCTGATGCATTACAAACACGGCCAGCTGTGTGAACACCGACAGGTGTTCCTCACCAGCCGACAACGCTCACCACTATACTGAGCCCAAATAGTGACGCAGGTTTGGTGGTCTGGCTCGGCCCAGCCCAGACGTGCCGCCACGATATGGTGGTAGTAATGCAAATGTAGTGCATGTAGCGACATCTGGTGAGGATTAGGCAATCTGATGCACGCCACACACTGGTGTGCTGTAGGAACGCGGCGGAAGCTCGTCAACACTTAGATACGCAGAGTGCCTGAACTCTAAACTGCTTCCCTTTTCCTGTTCGGACGTGAGCGTTGGCAAGCATCGCTCGGATGTGTCGTGCGACTGGTGCGACGTACGTGACCCTGGCCAAACCTGGCCGACTGGTGCGACGTACGTGACCCTGGCCAAACCTGGCCGACTGGTGCGACGTACGTGACCCTGGCCAAACCTCGCCGACTGGTGCGACGTACGTGACCCTGGCCAAACCTGGCCGACTGGTGCGACGTACGTGACCCTGGCCAAACCTGGCCGACTGGTGCGACGTACGTGACCCTGGCCAAACCTGGCCGACTGGTGCGACGTACGTGACCCTGGCCAAACCTGGCCGACTGGTGCGACGTACGTGACCCTGGCCAAACCTGGCCGACTGGTGCGACGTACGTGACCCTGGCCAAACCTCGCCGACTGGTGCGACGTACGTGACCCTGGCCAAACCTCGCCGACTGGTGCGACGTACGTGACCCTGGCCAAACCTCGCCGACTGGTGCGACGTACGTGACCCTGGCCAAACCTCACCGACTGGTGCGACGTACGTGACCCTGGCCAAACCTCGCCGACTGGTGCGACGTACGTGACCCTGGCCAAACCTCGCCGACTGGTGCGACGTACGTGACCCTGGCCAAACCTCGCCGATGGGCCGCTCGGTCGAACGCGAGTCAAACGACCACGTGGACCAATGTTGGGCACACATTGAGTGCCCAATGTCTTCCCCGTGGGATCCAACGCCTTTGAAGTCTCGAATGGAGACTGCGAGAGCCCTGTGTCATTTGCATCATCCCAGATCGACCGTTGTATGCAGTGGTGTCGATGTTTTTTAAAGCATACTTTACGCACTATGTATCATGCTCGCAACATAACTATCCTGCGATCATGCTCTGCACCGCAGTAGCTATTACTGAGGACTCACTTATTTCACGTGGTCCCATAATACGCTCCATGCTCCTCAATATCCTGCTGTTGGTGGGGTTCGAACCCGGCTCCAGCACACTCCACGCCGTCCATGCTTGTCGCGTACACGTTGCCTACGGTAGATGTAGCGAACAGCCAATACGGTGACTGTCGTCTGACGTGACGCGTGTGTGTGTGACGTGTCCGTGACGGTACTGTGTGGGGAGCGGCCAATACGGTGACTGTCGTCTGACGTGACGCGTGTGTGTGACGTGTCCGTGACGGTACTGTGTGGGGAGCGGCCAATACGGTGACTGTCGTCTGACGTGACGTGTGTGTGTGACGTGTCCGTGACGGTACTGTGTGGGGAGCGGCCAATACGGTGACTGTCGTCTGACGTGACGTGTGTGTGTGACGTGTCCGTGACGGTACTGTGTGGGGAGCGGCCAATACGGTGACTGTCGTCTGACGTGACGCGTGTGTGTGACGTGTCCGTGACGGTACTGTGTGGGGAGCGGCCAATACGGTAACTGTCGTCTGACGTGACGCGTGTGTGTGACGTGTCCGTGACGGTACTGTGTGGGGAGCGGCCAATACGGTGACTGTCGTCTGACGTGACGCGTGTGTGTGACGTGTCCGTGACGGTACTGTGTGGCGAGCGGCCAATACGGTGACTGTCGTCTGACGTGACGCGTGTGTGTGACGTGTCCGTGACGGTACTGTGTGGGGAGCGGCCAATACGGTGACTGTCGTCTGACGTGACGCGTGTGTGTGACGTGTCCGTGACGGTACTGTGTGGCGAGCGGCCAATACGGTGACTGTCGTCTGACGTGACGCGTGTGTGTGACGTGTCCGTGACGGTACTGTGTGGGGAGCGGCCAATACGGTGACTGTCGTCTGACGTGACGCGTGTGTGTGACGTGTCCGTGACGGTACTGTGTGGGGAGCGGCCAATACGGTGACTGTCGTCTGACGTGACGCGTGTGTGTGACGTGTCCGTGACGGTACTGTGTGGCGAGCGGCCAATACGGTGACTGTCGTCTGACGTGACGCGTGTGTGTGACGTGTCCGTGACGGTACTGTGTGGGGAGCGGCCAATACGGTGACTGTCGTCTGACGTGACGCGTGTGTGTGACGTGTCCGTGACGGTACTGTGTGGGGAGCGGCCAATACGGTGACTGTCGTCTGACGTGACGCGTGTGTGTGACGTGTCCGTGACGGTACTGTGTGGCGAGCGGCCAATACGGTGACTGTCGTCTGACGTGACGCGTGTGTGTGACGTGTCCGTGACGGTACTGTGACGTTTCCAGGTAAGTGGCAGCCGTGACGTGCCTCGTCTGCAGACGGGGTGACCTCTGCGGCGGGAGGTAACGGTCAGTACAGCCGACACGGGCCGCGTCAATACGTGACCCGTTATCCTCCGCCACATCGACACGTGTGCCTGGCCCGGCTTCAACCAGGTCCTAACGTTCATGTTCCCCGACATTTTGCAGATATGGTGATGCTAGTCAACAGGGTTTTGGCTTATTTAGAAATCGTATTTGATGCATGTGGAAACTAAAAATAGTTCCGCCGTTGGTGAAGTGCGCCAAAACTGATACGTTATCAATACCTAGATAGGTATCTAGCTGGTGCTTAGTTCTTCGGTAGATAGTTTTTGATGAATAGTTACCGACATACATACAAAGCATTTTACTCCATCTTAGGATGAATATGAGTGAAGATCAGTTCTTTTTCTACAAACCATCTTTCGCACCCAACCCTACTGGGATGTGGACACATTTGAGGAGGAATGCTGCTGAGAATGCTGCCAGATCAGCTGAACATCAGGGTGTGTCGCGATTAATGGGGAGCGAACTGATGACAATTCGATCACTGATGCCATTCTCCATAGCTCCATTAAATTGAGGACATGCAAATACACGGGGATCGTCGCAATGGGTTCATGGGTAGTTAATGAGTATAGGCATCTTTCATGTTGTATTTTATGGTATCACACACTGTTTCATCATCCATCCTTGATTTATTCACCCGGCGCCATTACTACATGGCTCAGTGATGATGCTGATGATCATTATTTGGCGGTTTTGCCTTTGCACCGGCTGTGGCAGTTCACTATTGCCACGACAGCCTGCTGTTCCACTGCCAGCCACACTGGCCACCTCACGCCGGCCACCTTCTCACTGGCCTTCTCACACCGGCCTCCCCACACTGGCCACCTTCTCACACTGGCCTCACACCGTCCTCCTTACACTGGCCTCACACCGGCCACCCTCTTACTGGTGGGCGTCAACGTGCTGTCAGTACCTCTGGTGGCGGCTGTGGCGACGGTTCGCGGTGAAGGTCACCTGTCTCTCGGCGCCCTCCCCTCCCCCGCCCTTCACCGGCACTGGCGCAGTGAAGGGGTGCGGCCCAAACACTGGCACAGTGAAGGGGTGCGGCCCCGACACTGGCACAGTGAAGGGGTGCGGCCCCGACACTGGCGCAGTGAAGGGGTGCGGCTCCGACACTGGCGCAGTGAAGGGGTGCGGCTCCGACACTGGCGCAGTGAAGGGGTGCGGCCCAAACACTGGCACAGTGAAGGGGTGCGGCCCCGACACTGGCGCAGTGAAGGGGTGCGGCCCCGACACTGGCGCAGTGAAGGGGTGCGGCTCCGACACTGGCGCAGTGAAGGGGTGCGGCCCAAACACTGGCACAGTGAAGGGGTGCGGCCCCGACACTGGCGCAGTGAAGGGGTGCGGCCCCGACACTGGCGCAGTGAAGGGGTGCGGCCCAAACACTGGCGCAGTGAAGGAGTGCGGCCCCGACACCGGTCGCCCTGCTGTCGGGCGAGCCCCCAAGGGGATGGGATGTTGATGATGCTGATGAAGGGAACTGTTGATGTGACGTCCAAGGAGGGGGCAGGTGTTGACACGGTTTCGAAGAAGTGGGGATGGATGATGTCGAAGGATGCGTATCGTTCCGAGGTGCTGGAAAAAGTTGGGTTAGCGTTCGGTGTGTTCTTCTCGGCGGAGGATGTCAATGACCTGTGGGTTTGTGTGTGGGGAAGGGGGAGGGGGAGACTGTCATATGTGGGGATAGGCTGGCGAGGTCAGATGGTCCGCAATGTCTGGTATGTTAGGTAATGGTAATGATGGTAGGTAATCTAAGGGTGGGATGCCTGACTTGTCGCCCGCGACCAATCGGTGGAAGAGATTGACGATGCCGTATGACCGAAGCAGTCGACGGGTAGTAAAAGCTAATTACCAACGAATTAGATGACCAGGTGCTAGTTAATAGAGTGCCAAATTGGCGAGGGGGATTGGTTGGAATGGTAATGGAATTTATTCAGACAGCTGTGTCCATGCCCAGCTTGCTCAGATCAGTGAAGCCGTTTTGTGAGATGACGAGAGCGTGGTAGGAAGACAGCATGTCGAGAAGGCTGCACCTCTCGGTCTGCACCCTGACCTTCCACCCCAGCCACCTGCCATCCTACACGCCCCTCCGCCGGGAGGTCAGTGTGTCCAGACTTGTTATGAGGGTGGGAGTCGGGTGGAGCGCGATACGCTGGCAGTCGCGTGCAAGGAAGAGTCGCCCGTCCGTAATATGTTCGATGTGGTCAGTGTGTCCAGACTTGTTATGAGGGTGGGAGTCGGGTGGAGCGCGATACGCTGGCAGTCGCGTGCAAGGAAGAGTCGCCCGTCCATAATATGTTCGATGTGGTCAGTGTGTCCAGACTTGTTATGAGGGTGGGAGTCGGGTGGAGCGCGATACGCTGGCAGTCGCGTGCAAGGAAGAGTCGCCCGTCCATAATATGTTCGATGTGGTCAGTGTGTCTGGACATGAGCCCTCGTCTCCTGTCGAGAGAGGTCTTCTGGAGGCCTTCTACAGGAAGGACGGTGACGCGATGGAGACGGCATGTGCCCCCCCCCCGTGGCGGCGCCGGCGGTCAGCAGACATGTCGTCCCCCCCACCGTGATCGGTAGCACGTTGGGGTGAAGATGGATGGGTGCTGGCAATGATGTAGGCGAGGTTGTCAGAGACGAGTGTGATGTATGAGAATGGAGAAGGGGACTATGAAGATCTCTGTTAGCAAGCTTAGCTGCGTGAATGATAACGTGAAATTGTTGCTGGTCGTCGAATTTTCATCAAAAGTAGTTTTTGTCCAGTATATTGCTGGCTAAATGATTACGGGAAGATATTACTATTGAGTGTTCCGGGATCATATTCCCTGGGCATTGGCGAGTAAAAGCGATATAGGTTTTGCAAAACAACCAGAATGATAGTCTTGCAATGCAAACACGCACAACAAACTTGCTAATGAGGTTGGCGTCCGCCACACGGTACCTCACCAGGCAGGGCACGGTACCTCACCTGGCTGATTGGCGGCGCGGTGTAACCCAGCAATCTAATGCGTCGTTAAATAATCCAACCCAACCAACAAGCCACACCGCCCGCCTCATTCTCCACCAATGCTCCCAGGCACCATGGTTAAGGACATGTCGAGATATTGCGAGATGAGCGAGTTCCACCACAAGTACCATCGTGAGTGCCATGGTGAGTGTCGCCGGAAGTGTTTGGGACCGACACGGTCTGCAGTTGACATGCCGTGCCAGCGTCTCCGGCTCGACTGAGGTGTGTTCTGCACTGTGTATTGATGCACCGTGCCCTGCCCTGTCGTGTAATGACGTACTGTGTAGTGAGGTACCGTGCCCTGTCGTGTAATGACGTACTGTGTAGTGAGGTACCGTGCCCTGTCGTGTCGTGTCATGACGTACTGTGTAGTGATGCACCGTGCCCTGCCCTGTCGTGTAATGACGTACTGTGTAGTGAGGTACCGTGCCCTGTCGTGTCGTGTCATGACGTACTGTGTAGTGAGGTACCGTGCCCTGTCGTGTAATGACGTACTATGTAGTGAGGTACCGTGCCCTGTCGTGTAATGACGTACTGTGTAGTGATGTACCGTGCCCTGCCCTGTCGTGTAATGACGTACTGTGTAGTGAGGTACCGTGCCCTGTCGTGTCGTGTCATGACGTACTATGTAGTGAGGTACCGTGCCCTGTCGTGTCGTGTCATGACGTACTGTGTAGTGATGCACCGTGCCCTGCCCTGTCGTGTAATGACGTACTGTGTAGTGAGGTACCGTGCCCTGTCGTGTCGTGTCATGACGTACTATGTAGTGAGGTACCGTGCCCTGCCCTGTCGTGTCATGACGTACTGTGTAGTGAGGTACCGTGCCCTGTCGTGTCGTGTCATGACGTACTGTGTAGTGATGCACCGTGCCCTGCCCTGTCGTGTAATGACGTACTGTGTAGTGAGGTACCGTGCCCTGTCGTGTCGTGTCATGACGTACTGTGCAGTGAGGTACCGTGCCCTGTCGTGTCGTGTCATGACGTACTGTGTAGTGAGGTACCGTGCCCTGCCCTGTCGTGTAATGACGTACTGTGCAGTGAGGTACCGTGCCCTGTCGTGTCGTGTCATGACGTACTGTGTAGTGAGGTACCGTGCCCTGTCGTGTCGTGTCATGACGTACTGTGTAGTGAGGCACCGTGCCCTGCCCTGTCGTGTCATGACGTACTGTGTAGTGAGGTACCGTGCCCTGTCGTGTCGTGTCATGACGTACTGTGTAGTGAGGTACCGTGCCCTGTCGTGTCGTGTCATGACGTACTGTGTAGTGAGGTACCGTGCCCTGTCGTGTCGTGTCATGACGTACTGTGTAGTGAGGTACCGTGCCCTGTCGTGTCATGACGTACTGTGTAGTGAGGTACCGTGCCCTGTCGTGTCATGACGTACTGTGTAGTGAGGTACCGTGCCCTGTCGTGTCGTGTCATGACGTACTGTGTAGTGAAGTACCGTGCCCTGTCGTGTCGTGTCATGACGTACTGTGTAGTGAGGTACCGTGCCCTGTCGTGTCGTGTCATGACGTACTGTGTAGTGAGGCACCGTGCCCTGCCCTGTCGTGTCATGACGTACTGTGTAGTGATGTACCGTACCCTGTCGTATCGTGTCATAACGTACTGTGTAGTGAGGTACCGTGCCCTGTCGTGTCATGACGTACCGTGTAGTGATGTACCGTGCCCTGTCGTGTCATGACGTACTGTGTAGTGAGGTACCGTGCTCTGCCCTGTCGTGTCATGACGTACTGTGTAGTGAGGTACCGTGCCCTGTCGTGTCATGACGTACTGTGTAGTGAGGTACCGTGCCCTGTCGTGTCATGACGTACCGTGTAGTGATGTACCGTGTCCTGTCGTGTCATGACGTACCGTGTAGTGAGGTACCGTGCCCTGTCGTGTCATGACGTACCGTGTAGTGATGTACCGTGTCCTGTCGTGTCATGACGTACCGTGTAGTGATGTACCGTGTCCTGTCGTGTCATGACGTACCGTGTAGTGATGTACCGTGTCCTGTCGTGTCATGACGTACCGTGTAGTGATGTACCGTGTCCTGTCGTGTCATGACGTACCGTGTAGTGAGGTACCGTGCCCTGTCGTGTCATGACGTACTGTGTAGTGAGGTACCGTGCCCTGTCGTGTAATGACGTACTGTGTAGTGATGTACCGTGCCCTGTCGTGTCGTGTCATGACGTACTGTGTAGTGAGGTACCGTGCCCTGTCGTGTAATGACGTACTATGTAGTGAGGCACCGTGCCCTGTCGTGTCATGACGTACTGTGTAGTGATGTACCGTGCCCTGTCGTGTAATGACGTACTGTGTAGTGAGGTACCGTGCCCTGTCGTGTCGTGTCATGACGTACTGTGTAGTGAGGTACCGTGCCCTGTCGTGTAATGACGTACTGTGTAGTGAGGCACCGTGCCCTGTCGTGTCATGACGTACTGTGTAGTGAGGTACCGTGCCCTGTCGTGTAATGACGTACTGTGTAGTGAGGCACCGTGCCCTGTCGTGTCATGACGTACTGTGTAGTGATGTACCGTGCCCTGTCGTGTCGTGTCATGACGTACTGTGTAGTGAGGTACCGTGCCCTGCCCTGTCGTGTCATGACGTACTGTGTAGTGATGTACCGTGCCCTGTCGTGTCGTGTCATGACGTACTGTGTAGTGAGGTACCGTGCCCTGTCGTGTCGTGTCATGACGTGACCTGTAGTGGCGTGCCGTGATGTAACATGACGTTCCGTGCAGTGAGGTGCCATGCCGTGACCTGCAGTGGCGTGCAGTGAGGTACCGTGACGAGACCTGTAGTGGCGTGTAGTGAGGTACCGTGACGAGCCCCTCCGTGCAGTGAGGTACCGTGACGAGCCCCTCCGTGCAGTGAGGTACCGTGACGAGCCCCTCCGTGTAGTGAGGTACCGTGACGAGCCCCTCTGTGTAGTGAGGTACCGTGACGAGCCCTCCGTGTAGTGAGGTACCGTGACGAGCCCCTCCGTGCAGTGAGGTACCGTGACGAGCCCCTCCGTGCAGTGAGGTACCTTGACGAGGTACCGTGACGAGCCCCTCCGTGCAGTGAGGTACCGTGACGAGCCCCTCCGTGTAGTGAGGTACCGTGACGAGCCCCTCCGTGTAGTGAGGTACCGTGACGAGCCCCTCCGTGCAGTGAGGTACCGTGACGAGGTACCGTGACGAGCCCCTCCGTGTAGTGAGGTACCGTGACGAGCCCCTCCGTGCAGTGAGGTACCGTGACGAGCCCCTCCGTGTAGTGAGGTACCGTGACGAGCCCCTCCGTGCAGTGAGGTACCGTGACGAGCCCCTCCGTGTAGTGAGGTACCGTGACGAGCCCCTCCGTGTAGTGAGGTACCGTGACGAGCCCCTCCGCACACGGCTGGGTTACACAGCCGCCGCGCTGAAGCGTGTGCTCTTCAAGGCTTCACCACCGAGCGGCCGGCCGCAGGGCTTCACCTTACACAGTCATTTTGTGGGCGGAATGGCGCATCAACTGTATTGGCCGCCAAACGGGCATTGCCCTGCACTCATTGTGGTGCTGACCCGGGCGTGTGATCTGGGGTGTGGCTGGGGAGTGGCCTTCGAGACTCGCTCGCACGGAAGGGGGGAGATTGATGCCAACCGGGCCTCTGCCACCGGGGGATATACGGAAAGATAAGCGAAGTTTATCTCGGCCTGACCGGCGGTAGCCTGACCGGCAATAGCCTGACCAGCAGTAGTCTGACTGGCAATAGCCTGACCGGCAGTAGCCTGACCGCAATAGCCTGACTGGCAGTAGCCTGACCGTTGGCGCGCGGTGCCCGGTTCACTTACACCTGACAAGTGTGGGTGGCCGGACCAGAAGCCGTACCGTATAAGGTGTCCGGCCACAGAACTTCTTCCAGTCCGGCGACGGTGTACACCGGGCTATGCGTTACGTTTATCTTTCCGAGTGTCAGCCGGCGGCAGCGGCTCGGGCGGCACCAGTCTGCCCCTCGGCGCACATGCACTAACAAGTTTAAAAATTGATGAAAACACCCCGATTATGAATGGGAACATGTGCCCTCACCCCGCAGACAGCTCTGATGGTAAGTAGCCATGTCTTGTCGCTTGCGGGCAGGTCAACGACTTGACATAATTGTGTAGTTTATGGAGTTATTTAGCCTGGCTCTAGCAAATGTAGGCACCGTTTCCCAATACAAGTGGTGGCGTGGGTCGTCAATCAGCTAATCTGTGAGCCATTGAGATTGGCATGGCAATTGCTATGTTTTAATACCAGGCATAGGCCAACAGTTGGGGGACATGATCTCAGGTGTCAAATCACCCCATCGGAGCCGTAACCTGGCTATCATCGTCTGACCAACAGAAGCAAAATGTTTCCATTTTAATGACAAGCAGACAGGGGCTTGCCGACTGTAACAGCCGTCGAGGCGTGCGCACCAGGGCGTGACGTCACAGACCGTGCGGCCGGTGGGTGGTGGGCGCGGCGGCAGCCCGGACAATACTGTCGGCGCCTGCCCAGCGTACGGAGTGTCGTCCGCTGCGGTGGCGGTGTCAGCCGGCCTCAGGACGAGACGTGTGTTGTTGGGGCCTGCCCACCGTACGGAGTGTCGTCCGCTGCGGTGGCGGTGTGAGCCGGCCTCAGGACGAGACGTGTGTTGTTGGGGCCCTTCCACCGTACGGAGTGTCGTCCGCTGCGGTGGCGGTGTCAGCCGGCCTCAGGACGAGACGTGTGTTGGTGGGGCCTGCCCACCGTACGGAGTGTCGTCCGCTGCGGTGGCGGTGTGAGCCGGCCTCAGGACGAGACGTGTGTTGTTGGGGCCTGCCCACCGTACGGAGTGTCGTCCGCTGCGGTGGCAGTGTGAGCCGGCCTCGGGACGAGACGTGTGTTGTGGCCCACGACAGGCATGACAGCGCGCGCCCTCTTCGGGACGTGAGACGGCTCGGCTCCTTCCTCCGAGCCAGTAGCAGTTGTGGTGGAGCACAGCCATGCCACTGGAGTGGCATCGAGTGAGCAACACTCTCCCCCAAAACAAAATCAAAACGGCATGGATGTTGCCAACGTGAGGCGTCGTGCTCGCCCGCCGGCAAGTGTGGCAGCAGACGGTCAGGCGGAGCAGTGGTGGTACACTGGCGGTACACTACCTCGGCAGGTGCGGCAGCAGACGGTCAGGAGTGGTGGTGCACTGGCAGTGCGGCAGCACACGTCAGCCGGAGGAGTGGTGGTACACTGGCGGTACACTTCCTCCAGAGGCGCGGCAGCAGACGGTCAGGAGTGGTGGTGCACTGGCAGTGCGGCAGCACACGTCAGGCGGAGGAGTGGTGGTACACTGGCGGTACACTACCTCCAGAGGCGCGGCAGCAGACGGTCAGGAGGAGTGGTGGTGCACTGGCAGTGCGGCAGCACACGTCAGGCGGAGGAGTGGTGGTACACTGGCGGTACACCACCTCGACAGGCGACGCCGTGTTTCACCACTGGTTAGACAGTGGGTGCGGCTGCCGGGCCCGCCGGCACGGCCACGCCATCAACAAACCACCCACCTGTAAACGCAGCCCGAGCCATCGGACGCACCGCGGCCGGCCTGCACACTTGCGATCGATGTGTATGTTCGGCACGTGTTTATTTTGCGGTGTGTCATAAAGTGAACGGTATCGACCGCGGAATAATCACACCCTGCTATCACACCCACACCCTCCTAATCACACCCTCCTGGTGAAATTGCCTGGGTTTTCGGTGCGCAACTCGCTGGCTGCTTGTCGGAAAGCTCGAGCGCGACCGGAAATTCTGGTCTCCCGAGAAGAAATTTATGACCATATTCCTGTCTGAAATCGGCTTAGTGACGTCAGCAGAGGGTGGCAACAACTCGCAGCAGTCCCATGTTCCCTGGCGGCGTCCGTGTCAACTGATGGTTGCGGTGTTGCCGGATAGGTGTCGCTGGCGTACCTACGTAGTGAACAGTAAACATTCACCCTGTCCTGAGCTGCTGCGAGTGATTTATGCTTCGGCGCAACTCCTTGCGGGCAGTTTCCAAAATACATTTCCTGATTGATCTCTACAGTTGTGATGCGGCCGGGGGTTGATGATGCACGTATGACGTCAGTTGTCGCCGCGGCTGGAACTGCTCATCAATCTGTAGTTAGTGGTCTTGCGCGTGGTGGAGGCACCGGCGGCTAGGAGGAGGCTAGGGATGCACTTCTGGGGCAGAAGCTGGGGATGTCTTCCTGAAGAGGTGCGCTTTTCCCGGTCGGAGGGACGTCGCCCTTCCATAGGGCTGCAGGGACATGCCTCCAGTTCCCCTTCTGTATCTTCCCCTGTGAAGTTCGTATGTCTAAAGTTCGCCATGGTTAACTGGGATAAAGTTCGTAAGAACAAAAGTAGGTGTGGGATAAAGTTCGTATGGACTAAAGTTCGCATAGATGTTCGCAAGGAAAATTGTCTTGTGGGCATAGGTTATTTGGTTGCATGCGAACCACTTGCGTAGGAACTTTTTCGCTTACGAGTCTTTATGCATCTTTTGTATCCGAATGTTTGCATGCGAACCTTTGAATACGGACTTTATGCATACAAACTTTTGTTCTCACTAACTTTTGTCAATACAAGTATTTAACATACCAATTTTATACCATGCGAACATCAGTGGCAACACGTTCGTTCAATTTTGTGACATTTAATCGCATGCAGATTCGTGCATCATTGGCTGGGTTTCCTGACTGTGGGGACTCTGTCATAGTTATTTGTGACGCTTTTTGTTGGCCATGTATGGTAGTTTAGGTGATATTGTGGTAGGTGTTGTGTTGCGGCTGACAAGGAATTGTGGCTGAGCCGATATATTTCCTCATCCCAGACATGCTTAATTCTAGATGTTTCATGATGAGTGACTGTTCGAGCAATGCGGCCGGACTGACTGTACGGAGTGGGTGCTGGCCACTGGGCGAAGTGTTGTCTCTGGAGCGCCGGCTGTGTTATCTGACTGTACGGAGTGGGTGCTGGCCACTGGGCGAAGCTTGTCTCGGAGCGCCGGCTTATCTGACTGTCGGGTGGGCGGCCACTGGGTGGGTGTTGTCTCGGGCGCCGGCGTGTTCGCTGTACGGGGGTCGGCCACGGGCGGGTGTTGTCTCGGAGCCCGGCTTATCGACTGTATGGAGGGTGCGGCCACGGGCAAGTGTGTCCGGGCGCCGCGTGTTTATCGCTGTATGGGTGGGTCGCCACGGGCAAGTGTGTCTCGGGCGCCGGCGTGTTTATCTGACTGTATGGAGTGGGTGCTGGCCACTGGGCGAAGTGTTGTCTCTGGAGCGCCGGCTGTTTATCGACTGTATGGGTGGGTGCTGGCCACTGGGCGAAGTGTTGTCTCTGGAGCGCCGGCTGTGTTTATCTGACTGTACGGAGTGGGTGCTGGCCACTGGGCGAAGTGTTGTCTCTGGAGCGCCGGCTGTGTTTATCTGACTGTATGGAGTGGGTGCTGGCCACTGGGCGGAGTGTTGTCTCTGGAGCGCCGGCTGTGTTTATCTGACTGTATGGAGTGGGTGCTGGCCACTGGGCGGAGTGTTGTCTCTGGAGCGCCGGCTGTGTTTATCTGACTGTATGGAGTGGGTGCTGGCCACTGGGCGAAGTGTTGTCTCTGGAGCGCCGGCTGTGTTTATCTGACTGTATGGAGTGGGTGCTGGCCACTGGGCGAAGTGTTGTCTCTGGAGCGCCGGCTGTGTTTATCTGACTGTATGGAGTGGGTGCTGGCCACTGGGCGGAGTGTGGGCTCTGGAGCGCCGGCGGTGTTTATCGCTGTGGTACAGCGGGTGCTCCCAGCAGTTTGAAGAACTGAAGGAGAGGCGGGTGTGGGCTGGTGTGGTTGATGTGGGTGAGAGGCAGCCAGCATGTTGTACTTTCCGTCAGCTTTGAGCCACTTTGAAGTCGGACGGGCCGTACAATATGTTAATTGCAGGATCACGAGGAGGAGGAGGAGGAGGAGGCAGCAGCCCTGCTGGATCGTAGTTTGCATGCTCGAAGAGTTGACCTAGGTAGAAAACGTACGGCAGGTGTCGTAGTTACAACACTTATACTAATTTTGCGTTGCTTAGGACACTTCGTAGTTCCCACTTTCCCTTGTGGGCACGCACCACGCAATTTGAAACATGAACTTTGCGACACCACCTTGTTGCTCTTCTTATTGGCTCCCAATTAACACCAGTCTACTCTGACGTAGAGACGGATCTGCCAGTAAGTTTTTGAAGCGAATGCTGTGTTTCCGTTTTGAACATGTTGCACCGTGCAATGAATCCGAGTTAAAGTAAGTTAAAGTAAATCAAATCATCATTATTATCACCGAATTGTGGCATTAGCCGCCGGGTGACTCTCCGTTAGCCGTCTTGCGGTACCCTGGTGCAGGCACTGCCAGCTGGTGCGGCGTTTGGATGACGCAGACACTGTAGACTGTTGGGTCGTTGCTGGTGCTGGTGCTGGTGGTGTAGAGGCAGTGTCCATTCGTTGTTATTGGGACGGCAGATGTAAATACAACGTCTACTTTGACTGTCACAGATGTTACTAAGACGATGTTGCTGAATTGTATATACATGCATATATGTATATATATATATATATATATTTATTTATTTATTTATTTGTGTTGAATACCATAACGCGATATAGTTTCATGCAGCGCACAACAACCCTACATCGACATGAACCTCAATGCAATTAATGTGAACTTTACATGACACATGATGCATCTCTTGCTAGTGTGCAGTTGATGCTGTCCAATGAAAGCTGTAAACAAAAAATAAAAGCGAAACGTTTGCCTTGAGGTAAATCCATTGTTCCCACCGAGTGTCGTTTCCCACCACAATTGCCAACCGTGGACACACCGTATTGGGCGGAGGCGGCCGTTGCTGTGCCGTGGGATGCTGCACCTGGATACTGGGGTGTACGGGTCGGCAGCGTCACCTGGATACTAGGGTGTACGGGTCGGCAGCGTCACCTGGATACTGGGGTGTACGGGTCGGCAGCGTCACCTGGATACTGGGGTGTACGGGTCGGCAGCGTCACCTGGATACTAGGGTGTACGGGTCGGCAGCGTCACCTGGATACTAGGGTGTACGGGTCGGCAGCGTCACCTGGATACTGGGGTGTACGGGTCGGCAGCGTCACCTGGATACTAGGGTGTACGAGTCGGCAGCATCACCTGGATACTGAGGTGTACGGGTCGGCAGCGTCACCTGGATACTGAGGTGTACGGGTCGGCAGCGTCACCTGGATACTGAGGTGTACGGGTCGGCAGCGTCACCTGGATACTGAGGTGTACGGGTCGGCAGCGTCACCTGGATACTGGGGTATACGGGTCGGCAGCGTCACCTGGATACTGAGGTGTACGGGTCGGCAGCGTCACCTGGATACTGGGGTGTACGGGTCGGCAGCGTCACCTGGATACTGAGGTGTACGGGTCGGCAGCGTCACCTGGATACTGAGGTGTACGGGTCGGCAGCGTCACCTGGATACTGGGGTGTACGGGTCGGCAGCGTCACCTGGATACTGGGGTGTACGGGTCGGCAGCGTCACCTGGATACTGAGGTGTACGGGTCGGCAGCGTCACCTGGATACTGGGGTGTACGGGTCGGCAGCGTCACCTGGATACTGAGGTGTACGGGTCGGCAGCGTCACCTGGATACTGGGGTGTACGGGTCGGCAGCGTCACCTGGATACTGGGGTGTACGGGTCGGCAGCGTCACCTGGATACTGGGGTGTACGGGTCGGCAGCGTCACCTGGATACTGGGGTGTACGGGTCGGCAGCGTCACCTGGATACTGGGGTGTACGGGTCGGCAGCGTCACCTGGATACTGGGGTGTACGGGTCGGCAGCGTCACCCGGATACTGGGGTGTACGGGTCGGCAGCGTCACCTGGATACTGGGGTGTACGGGTCGGCAGCGTCACCTGGATACTGAGGTGTACGGGTCGGCAGCGTCACCCGGATACTGGGGTGTACGGGTCGGCAGCGTCACCTGGATACTGGGGTGTACGGGTCGGCAGCGTCACCTGGATACTGAGGTGTACGGGTCGGCAGCGTCACCTGGATACTGGGGTGTACGGGTCGGCAGCGTCACCTGGATACTGAGGTGTACGGGTCGGCAGCGTCACCTGGATACTGGGGTGTACGGGTCGGCAGCGTCACCCGGATACTGGGGTGTACGGGTCGGCAGCGTCACCTGGATACTGGGGTGTACGGGTCGGCAGCGTCACCTGGATACTGGGGTGTACGGGTCGGCAGCGTCACCTGGATACTGAGGTGTACGGGTCGGCAGCGTCACCTGGATACTGGGGTGTACGGGTCGGCAGCGTCGCCGTCGGGCAGTGCGCCGCCGTCGGTCGGCTGGGCGGGCGTCTGTCATCAAGTCATAAAGTGTTAAGCCTTAATAAGAGTCACAGGGGCCCATCTGGGTTAAGCCTATCTAGAAAAGGTACTATAAATGTGCATACTCTTACCCCAATAAATCCCTTACCTCAAGTTCCTAGGGAGCTATATATCCCAGCCTATCTAGCACCATTCACTTGCTATTGCATAACATACTCAACAATTACAAACTCCTCCCATCATACCCATTGTGCTACCATAGACAATCTCATCAGTATCACATCCCGAAGGAAGGTGCTGAATCCGTTGCTAGGTACAACCTATATAAAGTTATAAAGCGTTTAAACTTGATAAGAGACCCAAATGCCCATGCAGTTAAGTCTGTAAATGGAAGATACCATCAGCCTGGTAAAAAGACCCACCCCAACCATCCCACATCCTGAAGAAACCAGTCCTCCAATATCCCACACACCTATCAATGCCTATCTACCCTAGCTATCCAGCCCTATTCCCCTGATCTCTCTTAACACATGTGGATTGAATGGCTTATCAATAATTTTCCAACTAGGCTTATCAATAATTTTCCAACTGCATCCATGGGGACGAGTGGTCTAGGGGTACGATGCTCGTCTCGCAATCGACAGATTGTGGGTTCGAACCTCACCTGTCGCTACTCTTCGCCCGCGACCAATCGGCGTGAGAGATTGGCGACGCTATATGACTCAACGGTCGACGTGTCGTAAAACCAATAACCAACCAACTGCATCCATGCCTGCTTAAAGGGGTATGTGCCGTGCACACTTACTTAACATAAATCTCATCCCATCCATCACAAATTAGAACTCAAAAACAAGATTTTCCTGTCTAAAAAATGTGTCCACCCTACTTTTAAATACATTCAATGAGGAACTCCCCACAACATCAGCAAGCAGCCCATTCCACTGATCAACAACCCTTTAACTGAAGACTTGTTGTCGCTTAACTGTCCTACACCTCAACTTGTCTAACCTGAATTGATGACCTCTATGTGATACTCTAAACTGAAGAGCGCCATTCAAATTGACCTGATCTAGTCCTATAACAATGTTGTACATTTCAATCATGTCCCCCCTTAATCTCCTATACTTGAGTGAATACATATATAATGCCACAAGCCTTTCTCCATATTCTAAGTTACCTATTCCACTGATGAGTCTAGTTGCTTTGCGCTGCACTCTTTCTAACTTGTCAAGATCTTTTTCTAGGTTGGGCTCCATGCTTGTTCCGAATATTCCAAGTGGGGTCGCACATATGCTAAGTGCAGTTTTTTCATGACTTCCTTGCTCTTATATATCACACTTCTATTAATTTCCTAGCTGATCTACATTGTTTTTCTGCTTTAACACGCGCACTGGAGGGGGGGGAAATCCGCCCACCCCTCCGATTTTTCGTACATAACTGCAGATTTTACCGGTCAATATACGCGATGTTCTGCGTACCTGCTTAGAAATGACCGGCGCGTCGTTTAAAGTAAGAAAAATGGAAATGGGCCGAAAGATCGTCAAGTTAGGGGCCGCTAAAGTCAAAAACATTCCCAGCGCCGGACCAAACAAATCGGCGCTGATGCGCTTCCCGTATATCCGCAAAAGAGAAGTGTTCTTGGCAACACTAAGCGACTTGTTTGATGTATATTGATATGCTATATAGTTTCAAGGCCATGTTAGGTCACCGAGGTCAAGTCAGGTCAAGTTCATAACTGGAATGTTGCCATAAATGCACTACTATTTGTCGTTTGCACTGTTTGTGATTGCGTATCCATACTTTATTCATGTACTTCACTCCTTTCTTCGCGAAGCCAATTGCGCCGAGCTGCCCGACGGAGCAATCGGGCGGGCGGCCCGGTTCCGGTAACCGGAACAAGTAACTGACCTGATAGTGCTGCTATATAGGTTAACTGAGGTCAAATGTCGGGTCTAGGGTCGGGTCAAATGTCGGCATTGCATCATTCGTAATGTCCAAAACATCATTGATGCCCATTTTGGAGCATTTAAACACAATCACAGCGATCCATAACAATGACAAGCCAAGCCACGCAAAACAAGACAATTTTGACAAATGTGACCTCATTTGATCTTGAAGATATTGACCTAAGGTCATAACATTTGCACACAATAGAGTTAACTATCGTGGCCATCCACCCTGCGAATTTCGTGCCTCTAGCTTTAATAGGAGCCGAGATCTTGGGGGGGGGCGGAATTCGCCCCCCCCCCCTTCAGTGCGCGTAATTTTCAGAGGCCCTCCAGGGCGCGGGTTAAGGTCTCTTGAAACCAACACACCTAAATTCCTTTCCTCTTCAATAACATCCAGTTCCCTCCCTCCCATTGTATATCTGAAAGTCTCACCTCCAGACCCCAGATGCATAACCTTACACTTGTCATAGTTGAAAGACATCTGCCATTAATCAGCCCACTTTTTCAGGTCCTCCAAGTCTAGTTGAATATTACTAGATTGATCACAACTGTTTGTCACTCCTACCAGCTTGATGTCATCAGCAAATTTGAACACTATTCCTCAGCCCTAACTCAATGTTATTCACAAAGATGATAAAGAGAAGTGTCCCTAGAACGGAGCCCTGTGGTACTCCACCTAGAACATCCTTCCAATCAGATTTACATCCATTTAACATTACCCTTTGTTTCCTTCCCCTCAACCATGCTTCAATCCAACCTATAACTTTTCCAACAATCCCATGTTGCTGTAGTTGATGAATTAGCCTCCCATGTGGAACTTTATCAGAAGCTTTGCTAAAGTTCAAGTACACAACATCCATCCTGCTTTGATTGTCTACTTCTTTAGTAACAAACTCCATGAACTCCAAAAGGTTAGTTAAACAAGACCTTCGAGATCGAAATCCATGTTGAGTATCCCTTAAAAGATTGTGCCTATCAAGATGAATCTGAACATTCTGTTTAGCCAGATTTTCTAGTACCTTGCAAACTTTTGAGGTCAAACTGACTGGCCTGTAGTTCCCTACACACTTCATACTTCCGTTTTTGAAAAAAGCTGTGTTGGGCAGTGGGCCGCCGTCGGTCGGGTGGGCGGGCGGCTGGCTGTGTTGGGCACCGCAGTTGGCCTGGCGCAGGCGAGCGGCTGTGTTGGGCAGCGCAGTTGGCCTGGCGCAGGCGGGCGGCTGTGTTGGACAGTGGGCCGCCGTCGGTCGGGTGGGCGGGCGGCTGGCTGTGTTGGGCACCGCAGTTGGCCTGGCGCAGGCGGGCGGCTGTGTTGGGCAGCGCAGTTGGCCTGGCGCAGGCGGGCGGCCGCCACGTCGGCACCGGTTCAGCTAATTTGATTAGCGCCGACACGTCGCGGACAGTGTTTGTCGGGCGTGTGGAGCGTCCGAGCAGCCGGACGGCCGCCTTGTCACCGCCCCACCGCCACTCCACCGCCTACCACCGCCCAACCACCATCTACCACCGCCTACCACCATCTACCACCATCTACCACTATCTACCACCGCCTACCATCACCTATCATCTACCGCCTCCCACCGGCACTCCGCCACCGAGTCCGGCAACTTGTGGTCAAATCGGGCCTGGCTGGGTCAAGTGCACCGTGATTTGAATTGATTTCCACTGCGTACGATTGGGTACTTGTGTTATGTGGAAATGCTGTCGGAAATAGAATGTGGTCTTGCACGTGACACCCCGATAATTTAAAGTGTCCCTGTCATCATGTCATGTTACCGATCCAATGAGGAATTATCCACTAATAGTCGGATCGAGTCGGGCCAATTCGCATCCGGTGGGACCGGACCGGGTCCAATCATGTCAAGTCAGGTCGGGCTCCATTGGAACATCCACAGCACAAGCTCGCTCGGCAACACGACCATCGACTTTTGCCGACTCGGCGTCAGTCCACTGTCTGCTGCCATCCTGGACCGGGGATTATGACGGTGTCTGGCTGACGGCTTATCTGGAAGTCGATCTAGCTGGCCGTATTCTATTACGGCCTCAAGACGGCCTGAAACGACAAGCCACTGCCCCACTGAAAAATGCCGACGTGACTGGTGTTATTGGGTCACTGCCATTGTGGTCTGAATATTCAAGTTGGTGTCGGAGAATTCCCGGTTGTAATATTATATATATATATATATATATATATATATATATTATATATATATATATATATATATATATATATATATATATATAAATAGTTAGTATGCGTGTGTGTATGTATATGAATGTATGTGTGGATATTGCTGTCGCCGAAGTGGTATACCACATTATGTCGAGTGGTTAATTTTGCAGCCGAAAGGTTTGACGAATTTGAAACGTGAGAGGTGAATGGCACTCGGCTAGGTAGGCTGAATGTATTCGTTATCGTTCACTATATATTAAACCGTCAGCGAGTGGAGCGTTTTATGTATATCACGAGCAGTAGGCGAGGGGTTTTGTTGAAATGTTCTCTCACCAGCGCTTTAATCATTTTGTCCCATGCCAGCTTTCACGTCCATTTTATTTGTATTCCAGTTAAAAGGCCAGTGCAGTAGTGGGAAATGAATAGTAAATGGACTGCATGTATAAAGGCCATTCCTGCACATAATGAATAGTCGGCTCAATCGAGATTACCGGAATCTAACTTGTCAGGTGGTTGTTTTCCTGTCCGCTGCCCAGGTTTTTTTGCCCGCTGCTGCTTGCGTTGCGAATATGAACAAAACAGCGGGGATTTCATTAAGAATGTATGTATATATTGCGCAATGCATCATAGTTTTGTCTTAGATATGGACGCAATATAGCCGAAGTAGCTGACGCGCCCACAAATCTCACCTACACACTCACCATCACAGTTTTGTCCGAGCCACATTTCTGAAATGTGCTAGTTGGTGGTTTTAGTGGCATCGGCACCTTCAGTTTCCAGGTGGGGTCCAACCCCAGGGGCGCAGGAACGATTTTCATATTTGAGGGGTAGGACTGCGACTGTCTTCTACCCTTGTCCCTGTCCCCCTCCCACCCACTTAACATACAAACTCTGATGTCGGGAACTTTGTTTCTGCAGCCCAACATCCTTTCGGATTTCTATTTTCACTGTTAAAGTTTTAGGTCAGCTACCCGAAGGCTTAGCCCCTGCTCTTCCCATGTTCATATGCTCCTGTCTAACCAAGCGCCAGGAGGTGATCCCCCTCACTTGCACATCGTAGAGACAAAACAACGCCTTTTTCGTGGTCATAAGATGGTAGGCTATTACGCGGGTCCTATACTTTTATATTTTTATGGGCTGGCGCTCCTGCCGCAGTAGCCGTCCTGCCGGCTATTGATATTGCTGGCTATTGCTTTAGAGCATGCGTTTTATTCAGCAGCTGACAACAAAGGACGCAGTAAAGATGATCGTTCCAGCACTGGCATGGAGGAAGGAAAAAATCGTGTGATTTTTTTTGTAGTACACAATGCTATGCATTAGCTGCACAACCCTTTCAAAAGTAGCAGATCTTTAACCGGCGCCGTCTCTCCCTGTCAGATCGTCGCACCCCGTCTCGCGGGGAGACATTAAAGACCTCCCCCATCTAACGTCAAAACTAAACATTGCACGAACAACCGTGGTACCATCGGAAAGCCCTCAACGAACAGGGTCTAACAATGGTGCTATTTTTATTTTTGGATAATTTTCAACACGAAAATATTGATTTTTTAGAAAAAGTCGTTTTTTAAGTAAATTATATTTTGAAAGTATGGACAGATTAGGGTGGTTTGGGTTGTGCAATGCAACTTCGACACTATTAAACCATGCAAACTCTATATTAAACATACAGATAGCAGTGTCTAAATAGGCTTAGCCCATATTGCGCACTTTATCGTGATCTGACCTGAGGTCACTTGACAGAGGTCAAGCAAATGGCACAAGGAACTTCTGATGCTTTTGCATGCATAACAAGGTAAAAATGATGTTAGAAGAGGCCATATGATCAACATGGTCGATGTTCGTTCAATCCCCGATGTTAGAAGAGCATGCATATTACAGAAATGGAAAATTTTGCCAATAATGTGCCAAAATTGACCGTAACCTCGGGTCGCTGACCCGATCTCAAACAAAAGTCCGAGATGTACTTTTGGAGACACTGCCAAATTGTAAACATATAGCAAGTTTCGTTTCAATATCCTTTCATGTGTGTGTTGTCGATCCTCAAACATTTTTTTTTCGAGGTGGTCCTCTGACCTGAGCTAGGCCAATGACTAGGTGACCCGAGGTTGAAATTTTCTCTTCAGATACGAAAATGACCAAGGAAAATGTACGGAAAATATTTCCGCCGTCTTCCCGCTGTCGCGGGAAACCCTGACTGGGCGAGCTGGGGGTAAAAAGAGCTCGGAGAATGGGCGGGTTAAGGAGAGGTCAGAGTGGCAGGTGAGCCCGTCGTCTGGCCCGCCGCGGGTCATGGTGGAATTGATCGCGACGGAGACCCGCTCGGCGAACCCGTGGCGGCACCATCGTACCAGTCCATCCATCCGATTCAGATGTCACCTGATACAAAAACTGATCAACTTCAGGGGGATGATCCCGAAGCTTGCCGGTTTTCCAGGTGATGTCAGACTCCAACATAGCAACCCCAGATTGGTCCGGACCCAAGGAACCCCAGCGGTGGCGACGCCCATGTCGCCAGTTATAATCGCCAAATAAAGCAATGTATTACTAGCAACAGAACAAGTGCGAGCTTCAAGGTCCAAACTTCACAGCGTCTTTGTTTCACCCTGACTTGCTGATCCATCCTTCTGATTGGTTGGGAGGAACGCTGCAACTTTGTCAGGCTGCAGTTGCGTAGCAACTGTCTTCCTTGTGCTACCAAGGACATGCTTCAACTGTGTCCAATGGCACTTACGTCACATAATTATACAGCTGTAACATACATGCGTCGCAGAATTAATGCAATTGTAACATACATGCGTCGCAGAATTAATGCAGTTGTAACATACATGCGTCGCATAATTAATGCAGTTGTAACATACATGCGCCTGCGGCGGATGTAGCATCCGTAGCAGACACAATACCTCTGACGGATGGCACATCGTAACAACACGTAGAAATGAAATGCAAAAAGTCACAGCAGAGATCGAGAGAGAGCATACCTGTAGCATGCTCTTGTCGGTCCCTCCGTCTATGTGGGTCCCCACGACTGTGTCGGATACCACATTTGTGACGTCACGTGTGGACGACGAGCGGCGGTCACGCGCGCCCTGCACGCGCAGCACGAGAATCAAAACAAGCCGGCAAACCCGGCGGGGCCTGCACGCGTGTCCGGCGTAAACAGCAGGGCCGGAACCGGCCGGACGGGCCGGCGGCTCTGCGGCTCTGCTGCCAGCAGGGCGGCCTCACTGGCTACACCCGACGCTGCCAACACCCACCCGTCCCTCCCGCCGACCGCACTGCACCCGTCCATTGCTGCTTGCCTCAGCGGGTTGTGTGTCGGTTCGCCTGGAGCAGCGGTGTCGGCCATTGTGCGGGTCAACTGGATGTGTCAGCTGGTGGCGGAATGTGCTGTGTGTAGCCAGCGCTGGGCTCTGGTGCTGTATTTCGGAAGCACGGCGAGCTGGATCAGTGACCAGCTGAGGGCGCGCTGCCCAGGGGTGGCGTGCTGGTCTCCCAGCTGGCACGTTGTCGGTGCGAGCACCACCTGTCGCTGTTGTTTGCTGGCGCCGACCGACGCGACACGCTGACCACTCTACATGACCGAAACTGCTGGCGCATTGTAACGCCAACCAGCCAGCAAGCCGACCGACCGACCGACCGACCGACCGACCGACCGACCGACCGACCGACCGACCGACCGACCGACCGACCGACCAGCCGACCGGGCGTGACCGACCGACCGACCGACCGACCGACCGACCGACGTGCTGGTCTCCCAGCTGGCCGTTGACCGACCGACCGACCGACCGACCGACCGACCGTCGACTGACCGACCGATTGACTGGCCGACCGACCGACGCGACCGACCGACTGACCGACCGACCGATGACCGAACGACCGACCGGCGCATTGACCGACCAACCGCCGACCGACCGACCGACCGACCGACCGACCGACCGACCGACCGACCGACCGACCGACCGACCGACCGACCGACCGACCGACCGACCGACCGACCGACCGACCGACCGACCGACCGACCGACCGACCGACCGACCGACCGACCGACCGACCGACCGACCGACCGACCGACCGACCGACCGACCGACCGACCGACCGACCGACCGACCGACCGGCCAGCCAGCCAGCCAGCCAGCCAGCCAGCCAGCCAGCCAGCCAGCCAGCCAGCCAGCCAGCCAGCCAGCCAGCCAGCCAGCCAGCCAGCCAGCCAGCCAGCCAGCCAGCCAGCCAGCCAGCCAGCCAGCCAGCCAGCCAGCCAGCCAACCAACCAACCAACGAACCGACCGTACAACCGACCGACCAACCAACCAACCAACCAACCAACCAACCAACCAACCAACCAACCAACCAACCAACCAACCAACCAGTGCTGTGCTTGCGTTACAGAGGAGTGTTGCGGAGGTGGACGGCTGGAGGGTGCTGCGGTCGTCGCCGTATCATGCACAACGGTGGTACTGATGTCTGCTGTGAGTGGTGCTGATGTCTGCTGTGGGTGGTACTGATGTCTGCTGTGGGTGGTACGGATGTCTGCTGTGGGTGGTGCTGAAGTCTGCTGTGAGTGGTGCTGAAGTCTGCTGTGAGTGGTGCTGATGTCTGCTGTGGGTGGTGCTGAAGTCTGCTGTGGGTGGTACTGATGTCTGCTGTGGGTGGTACTGATGTCTGCTGTGGGTGGTACTGATGTCTGCTGTGGGTGGTACTGATGTCTGCTGTGGGTGGTACTGATGTCTGCTGTGGGTGGTACGGATGTCTGCTGTGGGTGGTACTGATGTCTGCTGTGGGTGGTGCTGAAGTCTGCTGTGAGTGGTGCTGATGTCTGCTGTGGGTGGTGCTGAAGTCTGCTGTGGGTGGTACTGATGTCTGCTGTGGGTGGTGCGCTCGGCCCGCCGCCTTTGTAGCCTCTCGTGCCCCAGCACCAAAAGGTGGTTATCTGTGCTGACTTGCTGGAGCGGGAAATTAACACGCGGCACACTTGTGAGCAGGTTTTTTTATTTTCACGTGAGGTCCTTCATGTTACGCAATGCAAGGCGCTGCGTTAGCGCTGCTTTGTACGTTCATTTATTTCATTCATGCTTGCACTATTTGTTACATGTAAGTAATCGGGTAGACCGGAGTTCTGGATGTCGAAACAACCTTGTGAGGAGCCGAAGACTCGGTATGAATGGCTATGGAAGAGTTTTCATTTCATGTATGGCAAAGATTACCTCGTGTTGAATGTCTGCGTGGAAGAAAATGCTTGGTTTCTGGCTAATCTAGCTTCGAAAAGATTCTTTTTGGCATCGTCACCCCCAAGAATACGCTAGAAGAAAACGCAATGCGTGGTTAACAGATGCAGAGATCAATGCCTTTGTGCATTTTAATGTACTTGGCATTGACTTTGAGCAGCGAGTTCCTTTCCCTGCCACTACAGCCTTCATTATGCAGTCATTGTGCAGCCTTTCAATCATTGGCGAGAACTTCGTGTATATGCCCACCGCCCACGACGGAGGATTCCGGGATTCCCGGGAGTGGCGCACGTGCATGTGCAGCACAGCAGGCAATCAGTCAGCAAATGGGATGATCGAAGCCATCAAATAAAGGCACGTACCAGTGAGTCACTTGGAAACCAGGCGTACGGATTTTCACAATTTGTATTATATTCATTATATTTCGACTTGAAGGGAGCTGACGAGCTCCTACAGTCGGCCGAGAACATATCGATGGACATCAAAATTGGCGGTGTGTTTTTAGTCGGTGTTGGGAAGCTGCTTGCCACGGATGATGTACTTGCTTTGCCGCCCTTGAGGTTGTCTGGTTGACAGCCGGATTCTCAGCCACTTTGATACCTATATTTAGCCAGTTCCACTGTGCCCACTGTGGGTGACCACTGTCAGTGGTGCGATCAAGGTAAAACTCACCGGACTTGGCAGCTACGCACGTCCGACGCTCCAAATGATGGCACACGTGCGCACGGGGATCACATTGCCACTACGTGCAGGCTATGCAGCCACTCTGGTGCATCAGCTGTATGCCAATCACCACGGGTCTCCCCCATCTCTCCCTTTCTCTTTTTCCTTTGCACTGACTTGAGGACGCCCTCAGCCTTGCTCTGTCCATATCGTGGCATCGTTATTTATTTGGTGGATATGCGCTTGGTTGACATGCAGCTGTTGCCAGCCGACATTGGTCTGGCGGTGCCGTTCCCCTCGCTATAGACCCTGACCCAAGCTTGTTTTTCAGGAAGAGCACACACATAAACAAAGTCGTGCGTGTGCTGCCGACCGTCTGGCGGTGGCTGTGTATCGCGTGTATGCAGTCTATGTTTGTGCCGAGTGCGCACTGCTGGCGGCTGTCGGCTGGGGTGACGGTGACGGGGATGTGTTTGGCTGTGCGCCTGGTCAATGTTGCAGCGGCAGCTGTCGGCTGGGGTGACGGAGATGTGTTTGGCTGTGCGCCTGGTCAATGTTGCAGCGGCAGCTGTCGGCTGGGGTGACGGGGATGTGTTTGGCTGTGCGCCTGGTCAATGTTGCAGCGGCAGCTGTCGGCTGGGGTGACGGAGATGTGTTTGGCTGTGCGCCTGGTCAATGTTGCAGCGGATGGCCGTTCGCGCGCTCGGGCATGCTTTGATCGTGTTTGAACGGCACACCAGGAGGAATAGCCGAAGAGTTGGAGCCACTCTGCGACTGAACAATATGAGGAATTCTGCGAGATGTTGAGGAAAAAGGGGCATAATTTGGAAGAATTGTTTGCCGGCCACCCTGGAAATTTCCGGGTTGCTGGAATTGGTTTCAGTCGGACGGCGCTCGATGCTCCCTTCTCGGCTGGTATGCAATCACATCCTGCCCAACGGTAGCTTGGCCACATCTAACACCGTACTCGCCACATCTTGGCGCCGGCTCTTGGCGCCAATGAGCGCCAATTAGCGCGCATGGTGTGTTCGGATGCCGTCGATGTTGATCGGTAGCCAGAGACGAGGCCGCGCCACCCGGTGGCCGTCATGTTTCACTCGGCGCCGACACCGGCTTCCACTTGGGCACCCTCTGGCATCCAGTTGCTGCCTGGTCGCCCAGGCATTAGTCAATAAGTTACCCAGAAAAGGGAGAGAGCAGGGAGAGCGCGGGAGGCTAAGTGACGGCGACGACGGAGCGACAGTGGAAGGCGAGGGGATCGATTGGTCGGTGAGAAGGTTTCATCAGGTTAGAGGGTTAGAAGAGAACAAGGTCAGATGTTGAGTAGGGTGAATGGTGAGGTGGTGACAAGCATTAAATGATCATTGAATGGTGCAATGATTGGTCTGATGTGTATAATTGCGGCTGCGAGGAGAATGATATATAAAGGTGTCATTTACTATGTCTTTCTGGAAGGTGGTAAACACTATTGTCAATTATGCTATATTTTAGGACGGTGAAGCTATCGTGCACGGTGCGTCATCAGAATCACATCTCAAGCGTGCCAAATTCACCTTCAGCTCCAGCAAATCGACACATGGTTAACGTTGGCTGATATTGGCATCGGGCAGACCACATCGGCAGCCGGCAAACGAAACCGACAGCCGGCAAACCAAACCGACAGTCCGCAAATCAGACCGGCAGCCGGCACATCAAACCGGCAGACGGCAAACCAAACCGACAACCGGCACATCAAACAGACAACCGGCAAACCAAACCGACAGCCGGTGTCTGCCTTGTACGATAGTTTAATCAAGCTAATACAACACGTTTTGGCAGTACTTTTCTAACTTGGAGGAGGAGGTCATATTTATTGTCACCTTGATGTGTTATGATTGTAATTAAGTGGTGTGACGGTGAGTGACGTACAGCGTAAAACGACGTGACGGCCAGATGGCATGATGGTTTGGGGGCTCAGATGGCGAGATTTGAAAGTGACTGAGGTTATGTGTGAGGGATGGTGAGGAGTGTGGTGGGTTGTGGACTTCATGGGTTGAGGGGAGATGTATATCAAAAGGATGGATTTCGATGTGACGTTTATTTGCTTGGGGGGGGCGGTCCAACAATATTTGTGAAATATGGGTTGGCCTCACCCACCCCTCGACGCCGCGGTAAGTCTGTTGATACTTTTCGTGGGTGTTCATTGATATTGTCTTCGGATCAGTTTTCTCCGTCCAAGGTTGCCCCTTCTTTAGGTTGAACAATAACTGATTGCTGAAGGCAGATCAGAGAGGAAGAGCGTCAGTTGATGATGGGTATAGTTGGAGACGGACAGTAACAGGTACGAAATGGTGAATATGTGCGAAAGAGAGGGAGAGAAAGGGAGACTATATTTGCGTTCCCTGGGTTTTAAAATGCACCACAAATTGATTTCATAACCAACGTCGATGGGAGAAGTTGTTCCCGGAATCCCGTTTTTGGTTTCCCCAAGCTACGTCTTACCGATGCGTTGACGTGGGGAAGAGATCGCAATGCCCAACTTCGCCGGGCATTGTGCGGCCAGCCGGCGCCGACTGCCGACCACGTAGTTCCTTTGTGACACTGGCCGGCCGTGACGTCAGAGCGCGTGCGCCGTTTCGGCGATGTACCTCCGCGGCGCGGAATTCGCCGTGCGCCGGCCGACGCCAGTCGACCGCCACCGTCCTTGCCGGTGCGGTCGGTGCTCAGTGCTGGGCTGAGCTAAAAGTGCAGCAGCGTGGACCTGCCGGCGGCCGTCTTCCATTTTGTGTGGTGCAGCAGAGAAACACGAGCCGGTGCGGCGGTGCGCTGCAGATGTGCAATAGGACCCCTCGCCGGGACGGCCCCGCTACACGTGTGCAAGCCTGCGCTTCGTAGCAGCGCCCGCCGACGCGTTCGGTGCCTGCCGTGCCTTAGCGTGCGTGACGTGACGTGACGTGTTGTGTCGTGTCGTGAGTGTAGGTGGTGGCGGAACTTAGGACCGGCCCACAGACGCCATGGCTACAAAGGTGGAGGTGAGGCCGGCTTAGGTGCAGGTGGCAGCACATTGCTGGTGTTGTGCGTTCGGCCGTGGTGGGAGGAGAGGGGCGGTCCCGAATCCTGGCCTGGTGCTCGGTAACTCTAGACAGAATTGGAATTTTGGGGTGATTTCGAAGTGGACGCAGACTATTGTATTCTGCGTGACGTTATGTTGGATCTTTTATCGGTGTGTTCGCAACCGGTCAATCTTTTTTTTACAGTCACGCTACATTGTCGACAATAGCTGCGCAGACAAGACAAATTATACAATTAGGTAGTTGCAAAATTATATAATTGTCATGAAAAAATGAACTATGATATTGAGTTATTGAGTGAAATTGAGTTGCATATTGGGTTAAAAGAATCCACTCTCTAACTCTCTAATCTCTAATTCGACTCCAGATTTTCCATTGTGACGTACAACTCCACTTTGTGATACTGCATTCCATAACGAGTCCACCATACCGTGTAGCCTGCCCAGGCAGACGGAAAAGCGTGGCACATTCGACGAGAAAATAGGCACTGTATGAACAACGCAATCGATGCGCCCCTAAGCCCAAATAACCACCAATCATTCGACGAGAGCTTTAGTTAGTTAGTGGGTGGGCGGCCACTGCACTGGCGCGGTGGTTGGTGGGCTTTCTGGTTTAGCGTTTCATGCTGGAATGTTGACTTACGTGCAGTACAATATATGGTTAGTCCCCTTTCTACCGTGTTCATTTCGCCCTGCCAATTCAATGATGCTCCCTATTCTGGATCTTCCGGAATACCAAAGTTTCCGGCAGGCACGACGACGCAATGTTTTTGTCTTAACCATCAGCGGTGTCTGCCGTCAATCTGACCATTTACGTGACGTGACGTGACGTGACGTGACGTGGCGTGGCGTGGCGTGGCGTGGCGTGGCGTGGCGTGGCGTGGCGTGACGTGACGTGACGTGACGTGACGTGACGTGGCGTGGCGTGGCGTGGCGTGGCGTGGCGTGGCGTGGCGTGACGTGACGTGACGTGACGTGACGTGACGTGACGTGGCGTGGCGTGGCGTGGCGTGGCGTGACGTGACGTGACGTGACGTGACGTCCCGTGACGTGACGTGACGTGACGTGACGTGGCGTGACGTGACGTGACGATTGGCAGCAGACCGACTCCCCGCTGACGGCCGGTATGATCAGCAATGCTGGCAGCAGCGTGGTACGCCGACTGGTGGCTTTGTCGCCTAGTCAGCTGCCGGCGAGGTGGCGCCCGGCCAGCCAATGTGGTGTCAACGCTTTGATACCGTCAACCTCGGCTGCAACTGATGTAGGGTGACGTGCAGTGGCTGCCAGGTCTACAGACCTACAGTGGCTGCAGTGGCTGCAAGATTCCGTTCACGTGACGGCTGTAGTGGTTGTTTTCGTGTGGTACCGGTAATGTAATCCACTGGAGGATGTGGACCGGTTGAATACTGCGCCGGTTTGAGTTATACGGGCGTCAGACGCACGTCAGACACACGTCGACTCGCCTGCGGGCATCCGTTTGGACAGCCGCTGTGTGCAGTCAGGGTGGGAATTAAGGCACTTCTTAAGATATTTTATCTCTGAAAACATTTTTGCACTCCGGGTTCATACTGGATAGGATGGGCTTCACATGTACTCCGACACAAATGTGGGAACAAAGATATCAATAAAAACAAACACAGAACGACACCAAAAAAAATGTTGGTTATTCCACTTACGGTCACCACTCAAACTAACCACTTTTTGTGGCAGTCAGCAGCCGGACGCCAGCTTCACACACTCCATCAATCTCAACCACCGGAATCAAGATAACCAGAGACCGGAATTGCCGACAACAACGCGCCAACAGCAACGTGCAAGATGATGCGCGTGCGCACTGAGTACACTGTTCTTAGGCTCTGGAGCCGCGTCTCGGAAAACCTGTGTTCCTGCCACCCATATAGTAGGAAAGTTTGACAGTTTTGAGAGACGTCCTCCGGAGTCCCGGAGGCCACTGATCAGAATTGACTGCGTTAGCGTTTTCTGTTCCGAAATATGTCCGTCAACCAATCAATGCAAGGTATTTTTTAAATGACGTCATAACCATTAGCAACTTTGAACACATGGTTAACAGCGTCATACTGCAAACACAAGACCTTGACTGATCCTTTGCTTCGATCACATCCAACTTTCGCGTGTGCGGTAGCGTAGTTGCGTTCGTATTACGTAGGAAATTGGCTGCGTAGGTAGGTATGCGCTCTGAGCTGAGGGTGAAATGTGAAGTATTTTCATATGGTTTGTTTTTCATATGGCTAGCCTTGTACTGAAACCAACAGTGAAAGGAAAGCGCCTTGCTCCTGTGGGTTATGAGAGACGAAACAGTGCTGATTATTACGAGTCACTGCCGGGTGGTGCCATCCATTGTTCACTTCTTTGTTCCTATGTTTTGACATTTGATTTGACGAAAAATGAGAATGCATATTACATATGCATATTATGTAGGTATTGATTACATAGGTTTTTTTCCGGTCGATTACTGGTAAACAGATACCATGCATACAAAAATAATGTCCATGAAAATGTACTCCGGAAGAAGTTGGTATGCACTCCGACTCCCAACCTGGAATGTAAGTTTCCCACTCTGTGTGCAGCGACAACTTAGAGCGACAATTCACGTCCTTCCGGATATGCGATTTGTCCCGACTTCTAGTGAAGCTTCTATGGGCGCAGTATGGCACAGCCGCCAGACAAGCGCACCTCTGGTGCCCGCGGAGAACGTAGCTGGATAGAGTGTTCGCGATCCTCAACGTTTTGTTCCACTCCGCTTGATGCGGACGTGGAACGCAAGCGGACTAAGACACGGGCGCGGTGTACAGCGGGCGCGGTGTACAGCGGGCGCGGCGTACAGCGGGCGCGGTGTACAGCGGGCGCGGTGTACAGCGGGCGCGGTGTACAGCGGGCGCGGTGTACAGCGGGCGCGGTGTACAGCGGGCGCGGTGTACAGCGGGCTTCAGTTAACACCCAAAAACACCTCAGATGCGTACATGACGCCTCAGATGTTGTCAATGATGTTGGTTGGTTATTGGTTTTTACGACACGTCGACCCTGAGTCATATAGCGTCGCCAATCTCTCACGCCGATTCGTCGCGGGCGAAGAGTAGCGACAGGTGAGACTCGAACCCACAATCTTTAGATTGTGAGACGAGCATCTTACCCCCAGACCACTCGTCCCCTGTCAATAATGTGGCCTCACATTCGTGCGCAGGGGGACGAGTGAGTGGTCTAGGGGTAAGATGCTCGTCTCACAATCGAAAGGTTGTGGGTTCGAGTCTCACCTGTCGCTACTCTTCGCCCGCGACCAATCGGCGTGAGAGATTGGCGACGCTACATGACTCAACGGTCGACGTGTCGTAAAAACCAATAACCACATTCGTGCGCAATGCTGATAATTTACACCATATTCGACGGGATAGGAGGATAACTGGCCATAACCCTCGTGCTACTAATTCTGGAGGGTAACTGGCCGTAACCTTCACCGTGCTACCACTTCTGGAGGATAACTGGCCGTAACCCTCGCCGTGCTACTACTTCTGGAGGATAACTGGCTGTAATCCTCACTGTGCTACCACTTCTGGTAGCATGGTGAGGTCCTTTGAAGCTTGGCTATTGGGAAGTGGATATGTCCCATATGTTCACGCTCTTCTGTCCTTTCAACACCCTTTTCCGGATTGGGACCATCTGCTATCATCATGTATCATCGGTCTGCATGTTCATCATATTGCCATCAGCGGCGGGTCTGGAATTCGCCATTCACCCGCTTCTCTTCACTCGTTAAGGCGCACGCCTGACACATTTTCTTATTGATGCGCGCTGCCGTCGTTAGAAATG
>JAOTOM010004373.1:0-100000 GCA_034440615.1 Ashinkailepas kermadecensis | reverse complement strand
GAGTTGGTCTGGCTCAGTTCTGTGGAGACACGTGGGTGACACATGCGCAGTCCCCCAATCGATTTGATAAAACGTCGCCGATAAAATGTCTGCCGGACCAAAACATCGATTCGGTGCGGTTACCCGACACGGGGTCGCCAGTTAGCTGAAGCTGCGGCTGACGTCACAGCGGTTTACCGCATCGGTTTGCGTCTATCACGCCGCTGCGCCACAATGCAGTTCACATTTGGTCTTTGTGTCTTGCAGCAAAAGATTATGTCCTCGTCATGACCTCAGCCTTGTGGATGTCTTAAATGTAGTTGGAAAATCTTATGCAGGCCATAATTCAGGGTGGAGGCCTGTCAGATGCTCTAGATCCAAGTGGAAAACCTTGCTGATGCTCCGGCTCCAAAAAATTGTTGCCGGCGTTGTCCGGGGTTCGTGCCAGCTGCCGACCCGACCAAGCCCGGCCGGCCCCGCCAGGGAAAGCTGCTGACGCGACCCGCCCCGACCCGCCCCGACCCGCCCCGACCCGACCCACCGCCCCGACCCGCCCCGACCCGCCCCGACCCGCCCCGACCCGCCCCGACCCGCCCCGACCCACCCGCCAGAGGAGCACAGGAAATAGTTCTAGTCGAGGTGACGAAGTGGCGCCGACAGGGAGGGTGGGGTGGTGACAGCGGCGCCGATGGAGATGGCAGCGGTAGCAGTAGCGGTAGCAGTAACGGTAGCAGTCACGGTAGCAGTAACGGTAGCGGTAGCGGTTAGGGTGTGTCGCCTGTCACTGATCACGGCAAGCGGGTGTTTTTCATGGGTGGGAGGTGGAAAACCATCAGTATCGAAATTAGTAAGAAAAATAACTGAGCCGGCGCCGAGCGATTCAAGTTCCTCTATCGAAGGGCGCCGCCTACCCACAGAAACATGCAATGACTGCCGGTATCTTCGCCGCTGACTTGTCTGGTCGTTTATATTTGACCGAAATACAGAGGATAACAACAGTTGCGTTTAACAAAAGTTGACATGAAAATTAACTAACGACCTGTGTTTGTTATGTATTACAATAAACTCAGAGTACAACGACACGGCGGATGACGTAGACACGATCACAAAAGTGGCATATTTTCCTCCATGGTTATAGAGTCCGAAGTTCCGCATCGCGCAGCTTATCAGTCCTCATACTTGGTTCTCTCTCGCACAATTCTTAGTCCGCAACTCTTTATTAGCGTCCAGCACAACGTCTGGTGTGAGGTGATGCTGCCTCTATCTACCCCCTTGAAGTCTGAGTTTGCCCCGGTATTAAGTAATTTTTGTAGGCAATATCTGCATGTCATAGTTTCAACGCTCTACCATGCAAATACTTTGAGAAAAACGTAGGTCTTACTTCCAAAGTGATCGTGTATCTAGTTGAACATTAAAACCGCAGCGAGGAGTAGCGATACGATCACGTGTTACAGAACACACAATTAGTTGTCTAACATTACGCCATGTGCGTTGTAGTTATTAATGGTACAACTTGAATCTCCCGGCGCACGCTCCAAGTTCCTTCTTTTTACCCCCAAAAATCGAATTCATTGATTTTTAGTGCACCCCATGAAAATATCTTCTGCTTGCCTGGAATCTGTTCGGAAGTAGATCTGGTCACGTACCCCAGCAGCGGTGGACATGACGGCGATAGCAGTGGCTGTGGTGGAGATGACAGTGGTGGGGATGACGGCAGTGGCAGTGGCTGTGGTGGAGATGACAGTGGTGGGGATGACGGCAGTGGCAGTGGCTGTGGTGGAGATGACAGTGGTGGGGATGACGGCAGTGGCAGTGGCTGTGGTGGAGATGACAGTGATGGGGCTGATGGCAATATCAGTAGCTGTGATGGAGATGACAATGGTGGGTCTGACGGCAGTAGCAGTAGCTGTGGTGGAGTTGACATTGGTACGAATGGCGGCAGTAGTAGTAGCTGTGGTGGAAATTACAGTGGCGGGGATGAAGGTAGTGGCAGTAGCGGTGGTAGGGCTGACGACAGTGGCAGTAGCTGTGGTGGGGATGACTGCAGTATTAGTGGCTGTGGTGCAGATGATCGTGGTGGGGATGACGGCAGTAGCAGTGGCTGTGGTGGAGATGACAGTAGTGGGGCTGACGGCAGTAGGAGCGGCTATGGTGGAGATGACGTCAACGTGTCGAAATTAATTTTCGGTTCAGCGTCAGGTGTAAAAAAGTAGTTTTTTCTTCAACAATGATGCAACTATAATATGGAATATCATGCAACTTGTAGACAATTGTATATTAGCTTCAGGCATCAATTTTGCCTAGCACCACTACCCAGACTTGAAAATAAAGTCAATGTTATTGCTTGCGTCTTTATTTGATATTCCTATTGTTGCGCTGAAATTGGCATGCGCCAGTCAAGATGTCAATGGGACGCAACGTTTTGCACTGAGATGCAGATATGCTCTCGACTGAGCTTCGTTTTCCTCATAAATTTTCAAATTCGGACATACCGGATAACAGCTGTGGTGAAGATGACAGCGGTAGCAGTAGCGGTGGTGAAGATGATGGCGGCGGAGTGACGGCATTAGCAGTAGCGGTGGGGATGACGGCATTAGCAGTAGCAGTGGTGGATATGATGGCGGTGGGGATGATGGCATTAGCAGTGGCGGTGGCAGTAGGGGTGGGATGACGGCAGTAGCGGTGGTGGAGCCAATTGCGATGGGGATGACGGCAGTGGCAGTAGCGATGTGGATTATGGCAGTGGCAATAGCGGTGGTGGAGACAGTAGCGGTGGGGATGACGACAATGGCAGTAGCGGTGGGGATGACGGCAGTGGCAGTAGCGGTGGGATGACTGCAGTGGCAATAGCGGTGGTGGAGACACTAGCGGCGGGATTCGTGCGAGGAAACCGCTGTTGGTGCGCATTAGATGGAGTGTACGACCTTTAAAAAATGTTGAGATAGTGCATGGAGACGATTCTCCAAACTAAGTAATCAATGGAAGTACAATCGTTCGATTGCGAAATGGTTTGAAATGCCAAAACAAAAACATCAATTTCTCAAAGTTGAGCTGCTTACCAAGCAGTTTCCAGCCCAAAAAAAGGGGTGAACAAAAATGCTGGTCATTTTGAATTAAACAAATAATAAAAATGGATAAAAAGTGCGGAACATGGCATCTAGCTTTTGCTTTGTCCATTACTGCCGCCTAATTCATTTAGGCAATCCAACGAATATGAAGCTCTAGTTTCAGCCAACAACATTTCAGGGGCAAATACATTGGACCAGCCAAAGGATCCCACACTAAGAAATCGCATTTCAATTACTAGTCTTTTCTTTATACGCTTGACATATGACATGGGTCTCAAACGCCTGTACAACAACACGGAGCTCAATACTGACACAACCGACCTGAGTGCTAGGGTGACCGATGCAGTCATACACCCAAAATTTCATCACTTCACTTCACGGCTGGTGGTATCGACGACATTGATCTTGTCTACACCACCTCCCAATTTTGGCTACACCACATCATCAGATGTTCACTTAGAGTAAAATAAATGGAGCAGCTGGTCGTCCTGATGGGACAACCGCAATATACGAGGGAAGATACCACAATGCCGTTCAATGTAACCGATGTGGTCCAATATTTGCACGAATTGTACCAACGTTGTGTTTCTTACGTGCTAATATGACCTTTCTATGGGCTCCTTATTCATCTCGCATCAAGTTAATGCCCGTGTCCGACACCGCCTACGCTTGAGGCCAAGGTCGTCTCCCCCAGCAATGTCAGTGACTCAGAGCAAGCGGCAATCTCCTTATAAATGTGGGATTAGAAGACAAGTAAGGATAATGATGCATGTGAACAAGACCGAAATAGTATAGAAGCGGACAAGCCAAACAATTAAATGTGCTCCTTGCTCAGCACCAAAAGGAACCTCCGAGGGCCGCTCACGGGAACCTCGACGACCGCTGGGTCATGTCACACGTGCTCGTTACTCACCACCGAAAGGAATCTCGAACGAGGGTCGCCCAACGGGAACCCCGAGGGCCGCCCAACGGGAACTCCGAGGGTCGCCCAACGGGAACTCCGAGGGTCGCCGGGTCATGTCCCACGTGCACCGACCCTCAAGACCAAGTACTAGTGATGTGTCGCACCATGTGATCGTCCCTCGATAGGCTTACCAACTGCAAAGTACATATGTCTAAGAATAACCGGCACCAAGCCATATTTATTAGGTGTGCGCTTCAGAATAACACCATGTAACCGGACAATTTTTGAAGCGAAAGAGGTCAGCCATCTTGGTGCCGCCATCATCACTAAGATGGAAGCATCAGTGGCGATGACCACATTGTAGATACTAGCAGCGGCAGCGTTGGCAACGGCGGCGGAGATCGTAGCGGCGGTGGCGTCAGTACGGGAGAGATGCTAACTACGGCAGAGATGCTGACAGCGGCAGCGTCAGCAGTGGCGGTGAAGACACTGGCGGCGGTAGCGTCAGTACGGCAGAGATGCTAACTACGGCAGAGATGCTGACAGCGGTAGCGTCCAGCAGTGGCGGTGAAGACACTGGCGGCGGTAGCGTCAGTACGGCAGAGATGCTAACTACGGCAGAGATGCTGACAGCGGTAGCGTCCAGCAGTGGCGGTGAAGACACTGGCGGCGGTAGCGTCAGCAGTGGCGGTGAAGACACTGGCGGCGGTATTGGTGTCAGCAGTGGCGGTGAAGACACTGGCGGCGGTAGCGTCAGCAGTGGCGGTGAAGACACTGGCGGCGGTAGCGTCAGCAGTGGCGGTGAAGACACTGGCGGCGGTATTGGTGTCAGCAGTGGCGGTGAAGACACTGGCGGCGGTATTGGTGTCAGCAGTGGCGGTGAAGACACTGGCGGCGGTATTGGTGTCAGCAGCAGCGATGTGGGCGCCGTGATGTCCGCACCAGGCGACACCGTGCTGATGCGACAGCCGCAGATGGCATCGCAGCTCACGCGCGCGCCCCCTGTCGCATCGACGCCTCCCGGAGTGACAACGGCCGCGCCGCTGCGGCCGCCGGCGGCCATTGTGACGCGCGCCGGCGACTGTCTCCCGGGGTTCGTGCTGTGATTGTGATCAGGCCAGTCCCAGAGCACTGCGGCCGGCGACTGTGATGCGCACCAGCGGCCGCAGTGTGACGGCCACCGCTGCTTCGGATCGGCCGGCGGTGTTCATTTTTAGCTCTGGTGTTTAGATTGATGCCTCGGAATAGACTGGGCACGGCTGAATAGATTATAGATGCCAGGCTAGAATGGGCAGGCTGAATGGGTTATGCATGGCATACTAAACTGAGCGCGGCTTGATAAATTATAGATGTCAGACTGGACTTAGCGCGGCTGGATAAATTATAGATGCCAGACTGGACTGGGCGCGGATGGATAAATTATAGATGCCAGACTGGACTGGGCGCGGATGGATAACTTATAGATGCCAGACCAGTGCGATAGTCAGTCCGGAGGCGGTCCCGCCATTTTGGCGCTGAGACTCGCGCCGGACTGTAGCTGGCCGGCGGAAAGACGACCAAGGGCGGAGCGTACTGGGCAGCGACACTGGCAATCATAGACTGATGGGTTCGAATCGCGCTAATTGCTATGTATCTGCCCTCACCCTTTGCTAACTGCTGCGTGTGGCATGTGTACATATGCATACATGTGTATATGTACAGATCCGTGTATACACACATGTATGTATATATATATATATATATATATATATATATATATATATATATATATATATATATACATATGTATATGTATATGTGCATACTATTTCGTATTGCTGGTCATATAGAGCAACAACAAGCGTTGGAACAAGTAGCAAATGATCCAATGAAAAAGCAGCACATGTATCGTGAAGCAGACGACCTGTGTTCTTCTGACGCACGACACCGTGCACCCATTGCCGTGTTGATGGGGTGACTGGTGCTCTGCGACTCTCCAGTATCCCCAGTATCCTCAGTCCTACGGTCACGCTGCCCCAGCCCCACTTCGTGCAGCCCCAGCGTCATTCTATGGGCCCCGGCACACATTTTTGGACACCCACTGTGATTTTCAGGGGCCTTGGCGCGATTTTGGGGGCCCCAGAGCATCATTTTCAGGAGCCCTGTGCGACTTTTGGAGGCCCCGAATGTGATTTTTTTGATGGCCCACAATTATTTGTATTGGCCCCGGTGCGACTTTTGGATGCCCCAGCGGGATTTTTAGGGTGCCTGGCGCATTTTTCGAACACCGGCGCGATGCTTGGGGCCCCACAACCTCTCAGAGGGGGAGGGGAAGGGGGACAACTGCCCCCTTTGCCCCCTTCGGTACGCCACTGTCCCTCGTGACCTGTATTCCATCCCTCGTGGCCTGTATTCCATACCACGTGTCCTGTATTTCATCCCCTGTGTCTTGTATTATATCCCTTGTGTACTGCATTCCATCCCTCGTGGCATTCCCACGTGACCTGTATTCCATCCCTCGTGTCCCGTCTCTCATCTCCGGTTGATCGTGTTTCCTGTGCCTCCTTCGATCTATCATCTCTTGTGGGCTCGCATGGGAATTCCATTCCCACAATCGGCATCCGATCTCACGTCTCCAAATTTTTCACCTGATCGCCAATTGGTTATCTTATCTCTCGGCTGTCGGTTCGGTTTCTCGTCTATCGTATCCACTTCGGTTCCCAACCCTTCCCAATCGCGTTCCCAACCCTTCGCCGGCTTTCTGCCGAGACCCAGACTACCAGGACACCGGTAATCAAGCCTGAGATAATGAATAACCGATGATGAAGTGCGCCGTGTTCAAAGCGTCTTGAGAAGTGACGCTCCCTCCCAAAGCTGGCGACCGATGAGTCTCAGATGCTTCATCCATTCGGTAGAGCCGAGCGACCCTGTGACCCCAGTGACCCCGGTGACCCCGGTGGCATTTGGTCTTCAATGGAATCCACGGCACGGCGGCGGCACGAGTTGCGTCACCGGTGGTGTTACCGGCTGACATCCCCCGCATTCATCCATTGGTGACGCCAAACCGCCGCCGCCGCCGCCACCGCCACCCAGTGTTCAAATATTGAATTATCGGTAGGTGTGAGATGTCGAAATGAGTACAGCAGGATGTCGAAATCGCCATGGAAATAATGCTGTTTAGAATACTTCGGTCCTTAAATCCCAGTTTTCAGATAATTGCATACATATAACTACCCATTTTGCGTGTTTTGGGAGGTACCTAATTTGGGGATACTGATATCAATGCTAACGATACAAATACCTATGCTATAAACTGGCATTGTATAACATAGCACATTATAAATAATCCCTTTACCTGGAATTGCGCTACGGGATGTTCGTTGTCACGATTCCGGATCCGTTATGACAAGCATTAGCATGATACTTATAAACCGGATACTGTTAGAAACGGGGCATAAAGACTTCACAAGCACGCATCAAGAAACACGAAGTCGATACTTCTTTGGGAAGGATGTCGATTCAGTGTTTAGTAAGTGGTATGTTCCACCCTATTTCTTGAATAATTTATCACTGCTGCCACCTGTCGCCTGATGCTGGCCGATACCGATGCAGTCAATACCCGAGGAGGTACCGACAGTCACCGATACTGATACTGGTACCGATGCTAATGCATGCCAGCATGGATATGCCATTTTCGGTACGCTGATACCAGAAGTGAGTGCTACTCATACTGCTATTTGTGCTGACTCCTATGCATGCGAAGATACAGGCGCATCAACACCGGCGTCAATACTAACACTGGTGCGAACGCAGCTATCAATGTTTGATGATGTTCGCCTTGTGGAGACTGTGCGCTGATGATGTGACCCGGGTAGGTAGGTGGACCCACGCTGATGATGATGTGACCCGGGTAGGTAGGTGGACCCACGCTGATGATGACGTGCCCCGGGCAGGTAGGTGGACCCACGCTGATGATGTGACCCGGGTAGGTAGGTGGACCCACGCTGATGATGACGTGCCCCGGGTAGGTAGGTGGACCCACGCTGATGATGACGTGCCCCGGGTAGGTAGGTGGACCCACGCTGCTGATGACGTACCCCGGGTAGGTAGGTGGACCCACGCTGATGACGTGCCCCGGGTAGGCAGGTGGACCCACGCTGATGATGACGTGCCCCGGGTAGGTAGGTGGACCCACGATGATGATGACGTGCCCCGGGTAGGTAGGTGGACCCACGCTGATGACATGCCACCTGGTAGGCAGGTGGACCCACGCTGATGATGACACGCCCCGGGTAGCAGGCAGCAGGGCCTGGCGGCGCCGGGACCGACATAGCCAGCGGCCTCCAGTAAAAAGCCCGTCCTGGCCGATCAGTTTCGGGAGACCAGGGCGAGGTTGGCGGCAGGGTTGGCGGCACGCCATGGCAGTACCGACAGCTGCCACTGCCTGCCAGCACACTAGCTGGATGGGCCGGCCGCCGCCACTCGCCCCGCAAAGGCCACCCTACTTACCGGATCATTGTGTCGCAGATTTGTGATGTATGGTACGCGCGCATGCACCTTATCATTGCGCGTTATAAATGACGGCCACAGATATAAATTTTCAGATGAAGAGCGGGTGCTTCGCTTGCTGGTCTCTGCCTGTATTACGTAACATGTGTTGTTACTTGCTGAACACTAGGGGTGTCGCACGGCAGGTTGTCGAACTACCTGCGACATTTCCCCTCCATGTGGTGAAGCTGTGCTCCAGCTGGGAGCACCAGAACATCTTATGGCTTGAGTGACAGTCCAGGGAAACCTCGTCCGTATCGCGGATACTTGGTTCGAAAGAATTGCTGCTGACTAGCATATATGAATTGGACTTTCGAGCAGCAAATGGCGGCAGCCGCGCGCTTGCCCTGCTGGCCACGTAATCTCAGTGGCTCTACTCAGAGCAGTGTGACAGTCCACCCTCGTCAACTCCTCAGCGACTGCTAAACACTGGGGGCCTCCACACATCACTGACCGGCAGCCGTACCACATGACCCGCCACAACTGGCAAAAAGTCACGAGGGACAATCGGCCTGTCATCGGCACACAGACGCTGGCTCAGCAGCTCAGCGCGCCGTACCAGCTGTTGCGATATGGCGACACGGCGGCTGGCAAGTTCGAACACATACAGCTATGACCTCGTTACCTAATTTGACGCTAAAGGTACTGCTAGAAGCGAACTTCTTTGCATTACTTGGGTATCCATTCCATTCTTTGCTGATGCGCCTATGCCGTTGCGCTCCGCTTTAAGTCAGGTCCAGCAAAGCGACATTTTGAACGGGCATGTTGAAATGTGCACTGGTGTACTGCGGGGGAGGGGTAATTAAAGGACTGCTGATTTGTCTCCGAGGAAAGGCATGTGGTGAATGGACCCGCTGTTCATGAATCGTTCTCATCGCTTCTTCGTTGCCACCACCTGGTTACTTGTCGATGTCCTTACTGCGTCCCAGGCCTTCCCTCTATGTCAACATCTCTTCAGTGTGTTAAACTTCGTACTTCACGTCCATATTCCTCCCTGTGCAAAATTGTTTCTTTTTTACTGCCGACGTTCCTCCCTTCCATTCCATTATTGTCTTACCACCTCCTTGCGAGTTAGATCTTTCTCGCCATACTCTCTGTCTCGCCTTACGTGATTAATTTCCATGCACACCTCATTTCCGTGCCTTTTGTGCAAACACTATTTCTGCTTTCCTCCCTCCTTTTCCTCCAATTTTTCATTTATTCTAGTCTTTTTTCACGCGCGTTATCATACTTCTTTCTGAGAGGAATGGCGGGGGTGTGGATGTATGCAGCCGTCCTAACCCATTCGTAAGTTGTAGAAATTGTACCTGTATTTCATCTCGACACCCTTCTCTTCGGTGCCCCATCCCACGTTGGTTGGTTGGTTAGCTCCGCGCTGTATAACCTATGCAGTTGGTGGACCACTTCTCCCTCCTGTTCCCCACCTCCACCGTTGTCTGGTGACGGGCTCCGGCCGGGCTATCGCCGGCACAGACGGCACACACCCGTCGGCCACTGCCGGCTGGTGCCGGGGCCCTCCAATATCGTTTTTTTTGGGTTGGGGGTTTTTTTTTTTTTTTTTTTTTTTGTTTTTTTTTTTTTTTTTTTTTTTTTTTTTTTTTTTTTTTTTTCCAACCTTTTTTTTTTTTTTTTTTTTATTAAAAAAAAAAATATATTAAAAAAATAAATTTATTTTTTTTTTTTTTCAAAATTTATTTTTTTTTTTTTTTTTTTTTTTTTTTAAAAATTTAAAAATTTATAAATATTTTTATTTTTTTTTTTTTTTTTTTTTTTTCCCCCCCCTCCTCCGGGGGGTTTTTTTTTTTTCCCTTGGAACCTGGGAGGGGGGGGAGGAGGGGAAAGGAGCTCAACCTATTCCGGATGAGGGGAAAGCCATCGTTTGGCAACCGGTGACGTCACATGGGCTGGACAATTGCTCAGTCCCGTAGGCGCTCCAGCCAAACTTCCGTGTTTTCTACACGCCATTTCCGATCTTAAATACCATCAAAATGGGACAAAATCGGGTTCATTAGAAAGCATGAGGGATCTTGTCCACGAATATGAGCCTTATTTTTCCCTAACACTACGACGTTTTGCTTGGACCCGCGCTGACTGCATTCATGTCGAGCGCCGCAGGAATCGCGCGGTGCCACGGGTAGTAGCAGTAGGATGAGACAGGCCAACTGAAGATCACGACTGGAAAGGAGGAGTAGGAGCAAGTAAGAGATAACTGTTGCAACATAATTCCTCCCCACTCGGTGCATGGGCGTAAACAAGGGTGGGGGCACTGGGGGGCATGTGCCTCCCATGAAAAAGTTGGTACCTCTCCGGCTAGGAAAAGGCGCCACCATTATATTTAGGCTACCGGCTGAGGTGCCGATACTGGTTGGAATGTCACGCCCTGATCACCCATGTGCAGATACGGAACCTGCAGCTGGTTTTCAGGGTTGTTTCCATTTTTCATTCATATGCGTCTAGACCAGGAGTGTTCTTTGATATATTTTTTAAAGGGAAAAATGCCCCCTCAGTGTTGGCTCTGTCCCCCAATAATTTATACTTTTAACCTGGGGTACGATGGAGCATGTATCCCATCGATGTGGGGCTTCCCATTAACTTCATGTATTTAGCGCCCCAGTAATCTATGGTATTATAATCCATAATATATATACATATATGTATGTATATATATATATATATATATATATATATATATATATATATATATATATATATATATATATATACGTATACGTATACGTATACATATACATATACATATAATAACAATACATATATATAAAATATATATATAAACATATCATATACATATACATGTATATATATATATAAATATATATATATATATATATATATATATATATATATATATATATATATATATATTTATATATATATATATATATATATATATATATATATATATATATATGCCGGCCATTTCAGATTATGAAATGGTAATATATGAAAACCCCAATGATATATGAATATATGATTTTATTGCCGGCCATTTCGGAGGAATTTGAACAGGAGGGAGAGGGTTGAAATCCACTGACTTCGGAACGATGGTGATAGGTTTGACACCTTGCAGCGCCAAATTAAGTTGTTCCTACTCATCTTAGCATAAAATAATAATGGGTACTTATGAAAAATACTGGTCCAAATCCGGCCACTATTTGTATGAGCATTGCTTGAGCCACCTCGAAATCCGTTTGCCCCACATGCAAATACTAGGTACGCCACTGTCCACGCTACTCTATCTGGGATGTGTGAACTTTGAGCCTTAATCACTGAAAGGGGCTTAGACCTCCAATGTAAAATCCAGCCCATGAAATGTAGGTGTTTCTGTTGTTGGGGAAGGGAAGGTGGTGTGAACAGTAGGAGCAGTTCCTCCCACGACCTCAAAACACTGCAACTTAAAGCTTTGGACTCCTTGGTTTTTCAAGCAAACATTTGGAGACATCTGGATAAAAAGCTTGACTTCTCCCCTGCACCTGCAGCCTTGAAGGTCTGTCGATAGCACTGACAATGAGTGTATCCCAGAGTAAGGCCACAAGGTGACCAACCCCCTCCCTGGACTGATGAAACTTCAAATTGATATTAACCTGAAATTGAATATCCAGTGTACTGAAGCTTATAATATTGGTAGAATACACACAGACATGTTTTTTTCACAGACCATTTTTCATACCATTTTGGAATAAGAGAAGACCACAGATATACTGAATGCAGTTCTCCAACATTACTACCAGGTATTCCTACCAAATGTTGAAATTACTTGCTATCTCGGAAAAAAATGCACCTTACTTGTCATAAAAAGAGGTGGCTTAGTGCTTTATTTTAGGCATGCATGACCACAAATCCTTTTCTGAATAGCATATTTGTACTGTAGTTGGTCTAATTTTATCCCAAATGCACTCAGTGTATATTTTCCTTTAGGGGTCATGGGTCTCTGTGAACCAGCTGATGCACACAGTGCACGTAAAGTTACTAAGATTTACAGTCTAGGATGTGACCATGGAAAAAGAATGCTCCAATGCATATGCACTCTAGTATGAAAATGGCATTAATTATGCATGGTAATTCACAAGAAAATTGAGTTGACAAAAGCATCATAGTTGGAAATGGGGATATTTCCATAAAATGCACTTTAATGCTGCCCTTAAACCTCTGGAGCAATTCCGACATGTATATACTGATACACAGACATAATTATTAAATCAATTTGATAACCTGCATCTCAGATACTTCCCACTTACTCCACAAAATACTTTACCTTCTTATTACTTCACACAGGGCTAGAGAGCAGATAGTGGCTCTATAATGTCATGCCATGCCAAATATGCTTACATGTCTACATGTCATGCCAAATATGCTTACTTTTTAGTGCCATCTAATGGTTTCCATATGCTGGGCAATAGGTATTGAACTACTGTAATATGTCATAACATGTATGCTGCTTTCATCTGGTGTTCATGGCACATTCAAGATTATAATATTCCAAGACATAGCAAACAAAGCTTCTTCTCCAAAATGAGGTTAGGGTAGGTTAGGTTAGGTTATGCTAGGTTAGGTTATGCTGCATTAAAAAAAAAAAAAATTTTCTGCTATGCTACCTAAATGAAAGCCCTTTTTTGGTGTTATTTTGCTCGCAACCTGAAAAGTAAGCATTTGCAGAGAAAATGAGTGATCCCATCATCTTAGTCACATTCATAAACATTGCATTGGAATTATAAATTCCAAGGATTCATAAAACACATTGAAACACAAATTTACCGGTAAGCCTAGGTTCATATTTGGCAAATCCAGCTATGGTTTCAATTTAAATTCGTGAAACTTTAAGGATCATGAACGGTAACAGGTTGAGGGTTGTTGTATCCCATGAACTGAAGAGTTTCTGCACCAAACTTAGGAGCATGTTCAATAACCTAGGAATCCAAACAATACTCACCAGCCTCATATTTCAATTTCCCATGCCAACAATCAGAAAACCGTATGCCCAACCACAACAACACTCTGATGTCTTCGCTGCGCCACAGATGAATCTTAGCCAGGTCTTAACACGTATTTGGAATGTTTACGTGACGTCATCGTATATACCACAATCCTGGTAGGTTCTACTAGAAATATCGCACATTCCTGCCTACGTCACTAGGGCTGGAACTAGAAAACCTACTAGATTCCGTTGTACCCTTTAGTATTAGTACCCAGGCTGGTGCCATCAATCCACTTACGACTCACCTCATCAATGGGATTACGGCCGCGCCAGCGCCTCCTGTCGCCGTGTCCGACCGGCGTCAACTGCTCCGTGGCGTCATTGTGACGTCACTGGCGGACGCCGGCTACGATCGTGCCGGCTCCGGCAGGGGCGGAGCAGAGGACGCCGCCCGGGTTTGGGTGGCGCTGGTGGACATCGGGTCAGACCAGGTGACGGACAGGGATTCAATGGGGGAGTGGTGAGGCGCCGTGGCGGGGTGCCTGATACGGTGTTCATGGTCGCGTGCAGTGGTCTGCCTCACTCGAGAGGCGCGTAGTCTCCGACGCATCACGTACTCTCTTTACGCCTTGATTTCGGACTTGTTGAAAATTAAAGCGTGTGCAATGTGTTCCGGGAGTCTGATTTTTTTTAAGTTGAGGTCCCGCCTCGTTGGCCGGCCGCCAGTGAGAACCCGCTGACCAGGGCCACAGGCTCACCTGTCGCCGTGCCTTGTGCACCACGCACAGCTTGTGATGCGACACTAGATCCTAGATCATTGAGGTATCGTTCAGGTATCGTTGAGTCATCACGAAACTAGATCATTGAGGTATTTGTGACAGGGTCAAGTCATATGACGATTCTGACGAGGGTCTAACATTGCCCTTCGCTGGTGGCTTGGCGACCATTTGCCCCTATCACTGTTACTGTACCACGCCACCGTGAAGAAAAGTTCGTTTTGGCTGTCGTAGGATGTGGGAGAAAGGGGTGCGTTTTGTATAATTGGGCAACAAACCACCCGGAATGCTTTGCTCTACACGAATGGTTTGATAAATCCTGATGAGCGGTAATGCTGGTGTGCGCGACGAAAAACCTTCCATAACATGCAAGATGACTGCATATTAGTGGTAAAAGCGTTCAAAGCATGATGAAGACGATCGTGAGTGAGCGTCGAAAGTTTTGCTTGTCAGTCTGCTCGTTCTCCGTGCCTGGAGGAGGGGGAGACGCTAGTCTTCAGCCGGCCTTGCCGCTTTTATTTTCAATAGACCGTTTTTGCATCGGAGGATGGCTTGGTATGTTGGTATATCATGCAAGTTGGATGGACCGAATCAAATGGAAGGCTCATTAATTTGACTATTGGTTGCAATATTTTGGATCCATATTTTCCTTCTAATGAAAAAAACAATCTGCCTTATATCTCAGGAAATTGAAATTTTGATGCATTCTACAAAAGTCTAAGTATATAATTCCTCAATTATTTTGACCTGCAGCTTTACGTAATCATTCCCATGGGTCAAGGAAAACATTTCAAACCATTGCATATGAACAAGACCAAGGGCTTAATTGGTGTCGTTTGTCTGACAGCGTTCGTTAACCCACTGGCTCTTAATAACGTAGAGCTCGTGATTGCTGGCGCGCAGCGTTAGCGTGATTGTTAGCGTGCTCCCAGAAGTCGCCAGGCAGCAGCTACCCAGTATGTCAAATGCATGCTCTGCTAGCCAAACATTGCACCGGCATCGGATAATCGCGGCTGCTCACGCGGCACAAGCGTGGACGGAAGTGATTTGAATGGGTTTGGGTTCGCGTGCGATGAATCCGGCACGAGGTTTTAATACCGTTCGCAATCCGTACTGGGCCTGTTCAAGGCTGTTCTTTCCCCCCTGATCTTCCTCGCAAACTTGCGATCTTTTCCGCGTCTTGGCATTGCGTGCAGCCAATTTCGTCTATGGGGGGGGTTATTTTTAGGGGAAAGAGTGATTTTCTTTAAGGCGTGCTGGACCATAAAGAGTCATTTGACGCCGGCCTTTATATCCTAGAAATCCATTTTAGTTTGATTTATACCACGTTTTGTGGCATTCAGTTTTGTCGTGTCCGGAATATTATAGACAATTGGATTGTTCCCGGTTGCTTGCATGCATGCTTACCTTCCAGCAAAAGAGTTGGAATGCATTTCGTTCCCGCTAGCTGATAGAATATTAACACACATACTTATCTTGACTGGCGGAGCGATCGGTCTGGGGTATTCATGTGGTTATCAAGCCGGACTCGTCATTAGTCTGCTCGTCATCTGAATATTGACGTCTATTGCTGGCCCATTTGTACCATGGCCGTCCGCCTGTTGGCCGATCGTTGTCCGGCAGTGACGTACACGGCGCGCCGATCCCCGGCCACTATGGCGGGAGGCACGTGTGGATTGTCCGGCTGTCTGTCCGGCAGTGACGTACACGGCGCGCCGATCCCCGGCCACTATGGCGGGAGGCACGTGCGGGGTAAGTTGCGGAAGCATGACGGCCGGTCATGCAGCGATCATCAGTTACCATCAGAGCGCCGACTGTCTCGAGCCCGACCGACGCGCTGCCGCTGCCGGCGGGAGGAGGCCGTCTGCACCAATGCCGTGGACCGGATGTGAAGGCTGGCTGGGGAAGGGGCTGGAGACCGAATGCTGCGACGAGCACGCTCGAATTGCATGCAACATACACTTTCCAGTATTCAAAGTGACGTCGCGTTTCTGATACCGTTTCAATGTCGCACTTGCTGGGTACGCCCGAACTTCAGCGAGGAGTGGTACTCTACCCCATCTGGTTTTATACATCCGGTTTGGACTAATGATGCTTCCCAAATACGATCCCTACTGAGGTCCCCGCACGTAGCGAGGTTGTGTCCGAATATTCGAAGAAGACGCGTGCTGAGCTTCTGTTTGTGTCTCCAGGCGAGTTCCATTTGGCTTGCGTTTGGCTGATGTCTGATTATGTCCTGACGCAATGACCGCGACCACACGGCGTGTATCCGAGCTGCTCGGTGCCGGGGGCCGGTGCTGCTTGGCGAATGTCTGCACATTTTCCGCCAATGGTACGCCCATTCTGGCGCGAGTAAGACGGCTGAGCGGGCCCGTCAGTTGACTGCGGTGCTCCGCTGACTGTGTGACTGTGATCCGTGTGTGTGGCGGCAGAGGACGCGTCGACCGTTGGCGTTAGCACTGCAGCCGACTGGTGCCGGCCGCCGCCGCCGTCAGACCCTGTGTGAGGGTGCTGTAAAGTCAGCCGCCCCGACGGCCAGCAGGCGTCACGGTCCGCGGCCCGTCACTTGACTGAGGTGCTTCGCTGACTGGGACACGCTTCGCTGACTGGGACACGCATCGCTGACTGGGACACGCTTCGCTGACTGACACGCGCTTCGCTGACTGACACGCGCTTCGCTGATTGGGACACACTTCGCTGACTGACAGACGCTTCGCTGACTGGGACACACTTCGCTGACTTACACACGCTTCGCTGACTGGGACACACTTCGCTGACTGACACACGCTTCGCTGACTGAGACACGCTTCGCTGACTGGGACGCCGCTTCGCTGACTGAGACCCGCTTCGCTGACTGGGACACGCTTCGCTGCCTGAGGAACGCTTCGCTGACTGGAACGTCGCTTCGCTGACTGGGACACTGATGCATCTCAGCCGTACCACCTTCGTGCCGGCTGACCTTCAGCCTACCAGCGCGCACTCAGCCAACTACTAACGTTAATTATGTATGGTAGCGGCGGCGCCGCCCAAGTTTTTCTAGCTGTTACAGGAACTGTCCAAGGCATGTCACTCAAAGTTAAAGCATGTGGCAATAGCAAATATCATGCGTGCAAGAACTGGTACACTGACAATGACATCCTCCAGCCATAGCACTCGTCATTATTGCCGTTGAAAGGACCAAGCTTCTCTCAATCAATCATCTTTTGATATTACTTTGTCTGTCTTACAATGCAAAAAAAAACACTGGCTGTGGGCGTTTTCTTTTCTTACAATGGGAACAACTTCAATGATTTGCCAATAGCACCATTCATTCTTTCCTCTGCTTGTCCGCTTCTTTTGTGGAGGCTCAGGTATTTCCACGGCTCTGTCCGCTGATTTCAAGGACATCAAACATTCATTTGCAATTCACCAACGCTCTTTTGGTACTAGCCGTGCGATTGAAGACGAGTCGTCAAGTGAAAGGCTTGGGGTTTGGCCGAAGTGACGGCGAATGGTCAGAGTGAGGCCCTTCGTACGTTTCCTGGCTGGCGAGGTGATGGGAGGCGAGTGGATAGTTGTGGGTCCGGTGTGATCGGCAGTTCCGTGCAGGACGATCCCCGTCGGCGTACATTCACAACGACCTCAGCAGATCACGTGACTGGCAGTTAGCAGCGGCGAGCCACCCGTGCTCGCGTCTGGAACCTCCTGGACGCCGCGACGTCTTCGACTTGGCTGTGCTGCGCTGTTGGCAGGCTTCAGCCGGTTACCAGGCGGACCGGATTTGGACCGTCCGGCCGCCGTGTGGCCGCCGTGTGGCCGCCGTGTGGCCGCCGTGTGGCCGCCGTCCGGCCGCCGTGTGGCCGCCGTGTGGCCGCCGGGTGGCCGCCGGGTGGCCGCCGTGTGGCCGCCGTGTGGCCGCCGTCCGGCCGCCGTGTGGCCGCCGTGTGGCCGCCGGGTGGCCGCCGTGTGGCCGCCGTCCGGCCGCCGGGTCGCGGGCGGTGCGGCGACTGCGTCGTGGGTGGACCGGTTCTTCAGAGGGTGACACCCTGGGGTGGTGCGCGCAATCGCAGGGCGTGGGAGAGGCAAGACGCGCCGCCTCGTGGGCGCCGCGCCTTGTCGTCAGCCGCGTGCGGCGTGGTGTTTGGGTGTGACGTGGAGGCCTTCCGGATCAGAGGAGTGTCACGGTGCAGTCACGGTGCTGTGTGAGCCGCAGGGCGTTGCCGCCCTCTTGCACTGAACGATTGCGAGGAAGGCGACTGTCAGGCAACCGGCGAGCTTCTAGCTCAAGGTCTCACTGTTGACATGCGGCGTGATGTCCACTGTGCTCTCGAACCCACATCTCACTGGATCCGCATCGGTGTGGATCCAGCATTGTCGGTCCGCCGCTGAATTGCATCCGCCATCCACCTTGCTTATAACCATGTCATGCACCCACGGCCTCCATATCCATCACCGTCAACCATTCAACCATCGCTGTCCACGAGCCTCAATCTTGCCGAACCACCTGAAGCCACGCCTGGCTTCGTCACCGTTGACCGACGTCGGCACCACAACAGCCAGTTCTGTCGATGATCTCTCAGTCCTGGTGGACGGTTGAAGGTGTTCAAAGTCAACTTTCAACTTTGTTACTTCTGGCGACGTTCTACTTCTACTTCTACTTCTACTACTACTTCTACTTCTACGTTCTACTTCTGGTTACACATGTACAAATGAATGGTGCATTTTATGGTTGCATTTATTTTGATCGTCAACATCATCTTGCTGGCACAATATGCTGTCAAAGTCTGTCTGCAAATATGCTGTCAAAGACTGAGGCAGCCCATGTCGGCAAGTGGCACTGGCGTACGATCGGGAGTACACGACCGACCCGTAACTACAGATGGCTGTGCGCATGCACTGTGTGTGCTGCGTATTCATATTTCCCAACTAATAGGGAGTGTGTGTGTGCTGCGTATTCATATCACCCGAATAAGAGGGAATGTGTGTGCTGCGTATTTGTATCTCCCGAATAGGATGGAATGTGTGTGCTGCGTATTTGTATCTCCAGATTAAGAAGGAATCAAAACTGAATGAGTGATATTTGAAAGGAGGGGTTTAAATGGAAGTAAGCGAATTAAAAATAAATACTTCACACGAAAGCTTGGTGGATGTGGAGAGGGCGACAGCCGACTTTTTGATAATATTGATGAGAAGTATGCACCCAATCTCCCGATCAATATATCCACGGATGTTACTATTGGTTCCCATTGGTTTAAAACCGATGATGAGCTGGAATTGCATGCCTTCTTCAGTCACTAGGGTAGGAGATATGACCTAAGAGTGCAGGTTCTTAAGAATGGCGATAGTACGAATATCTTTCATAATACGGCTACACGTAATACGTGCTGGCCACCGGTATCATCTTGGTTCTTCGCTGCAGTGGTCGCTTTTGAAATGACTTCGCACCAACTTCTTGAGCCCGCGTGTCTGCGTGTGTTACCGCGTGTCAGCGGCAGTGTCGGGTGTCGGTGTGTGGTGAGTCGGATACCCCTGCGTGTGTTACCGCGTGTCAGCAGCAGTGTCGGGTGTCGGTATGTGGTGAGTCGGATACCCCTGCGTGTGTTACCGCGTGTCAGCAGCAGTGGCAGGTGTGGTGAGTCGGATACCCCTGTGTGTGTTACCGCGTGTCAGCAGCAGTGTCGGTGTGTGGTGAGTCGGATACCCCTGCGTGTGTTACCGCGTGTCAGCAGCAGTGTCGGGTGTCGGTGAGTCGGAGACCCCTGCGTGTGTTACCGCGTGTCAGCAGCAGTGGCGGTGGCAGTGATGGCCTGGGACGGGATGGCGCCGAGTCTGGCAAAGGGCTCTCCAGTCAGCTGGAGCGGTTGAGCCACTCTGAGAGATTTGCTGGTGACGGAGGTCTGAGGAGAGATTTGTGGTGGGACTAGTTGCCGTCGCCGCTGTGGTCTGTGGCTGCTCGGTATTGATAATATAGCTGTTGTGTGGGAGAGTGGCTGGGAGATGCTGTGATGTGGTGATCCGGGGGTGGGGGTGGGGGGGGGATGAGTTGGCCTGTCAGTTGCTCCGGAAATCGCTGTGATGGGATGACGAGACGTACACAATCCACCCAGAAAATCGGTGCATTTTCTAGCCCCAGGACGACAGTCACGTCTGACGATGTCGCTCTGTCTCCGAGACCATGTTCGCATTGGAACGATCCCATACATTCGAGCTGGTAACCGGCCATCTAACCTGCCGCACACGAACGGGCACAAGTGGGCTGCAGGTCGACGATGCCCAGCTGTCTAGCCTCAACGTCGATGGCTGTGCTCTCCGCCCCAGAATGGGGGATCCACACAAGGGAGCGCTGTCCCCTACGGTGCCTGAGGAGCGCCCTGACACGTGGTGTTTGATCGGCACCCTGTGGCTGCGGACACCGCGCATCACCAGCCCGACGTGACACCGACCGGCTCATCCTGAGACCTGTCGGCAGATTTCCTCCCACGTGGTGGACTGCTGTGCCATGCCTGTCAGCGCGGGCACCGGTGTGGGGGGCTCGCTCGAATCGGCTGTGCACCGAGGGCTGGGGGGGGGCTCCGGCGGTAGAAGGCGGATTGGTAGCGGCCTCGCCTGTTGCAGACCCGGCAGCGGTGCGTGCGTGCGGAGCACTGGTGCAGCAGCTCCCTGGGGTGCCAGGGTCCATGGCACCTGCTGCATCGTCGATCGCTGCTGCCCTCGTGCGTTGTGATGCGATCTTGGCGGTCAGCCCATACCGGCTGGAGCCGGCCGGTTTGCAGGGCTGGCGAGTGGGCGTGCGAGTTTTTTTTTCGACCACGGCAGATGTCGATGCATTTTTGTAGCGACAGGTCTGGGTCGCTGAGCGGGACCTGGAGAGTGTCCTGGTCTCTAATCTCGGTGACAATCCTGTCGCGGAATTGTTCCTCGGTGCAGTGGAGGCAGAAATCGCAAAATTGGGTGGCTTCCTTCAGCGCAATCAGGTACTCAGCAAAGCGCTCGCCGTCAGCTTGTTGGCACAGGTAGAAGTTCCGCCGGTCCATGATCACCGACCGATGGCGCCGCAAATGTCGCTCCATGGCTGCGATGATGGCTGTGATATCGCTGTCGCTGCCCACATCGAGGATAAGCGTGGCAATGCGTGTCCACTGCTCGTCCAGACGAGTGAGGAGCACAGCCCGCTGCCCCAGCCTCGTGTCCATGCCGGTCAGCAGCTTATAACCATCACATTTCAGCCGCCAAGTGGCCAACTCCCGGAGGCTGGCCGTTGACACCAGCCGTGGCGCCGGGGTGGCGGCGGCGGACATGTGCGGTCTGTGGGCGTGCAGGCCAGCTTGGGCCGCTGGAACGTCCGCAGGCCGTGGCTCGACCGGGCTCCGGTCAGGGAGTGTCGTCTGAGTGGGCGACATCATCGTGACCAACTGTTGGTGTTGGTCAGCCGTTGTTTCGAAGTGGTGCTGCATATGTGTCGTCAACGCGACCACTGCGGCGGTCGCCGGGTCACTTGCCGCTGGTGGCCCCAGGTCCAGCGGATCACTTCTACCGTCGGCTATTCCTGCACTGCATTTTTCGGCAATTCAGCGGTTCACGTGTCCTACTGACCGCGTCATGTTATATCGTCATTGTACACAGGACGCTCCGTCTGGGTCTGTATTCACTGACGGGCGTGTGTAGACTGCCGAGGCGGTCGACGCGGCAGCCGGCCGACACGGATCCACCAACAGATGTGCCCCATCTGTCAGGCCATCGCATACGTCTCCACACAGTCACACAACAGTCAGCATGTGGAACCACACTCAAAGCAGGCACACGCTCTGGTGCTATTCCAATTGTGTTTGGGACAACTTGGTTTAGTTCTTTGCAGTCGTGCTATCGTTAATATGCTACTGGCACAGCGCACTATATTTCACCAGCTCGTAACAATGTCTTAGGAGGCGTACTGCGTGCCTCGTCAAGGCGTGAAAGTGTAACAGGAGGCATGGAATAGAGAGAATTGACGCAACACGTTGTTAACAATGTACACTAATCTAATTTGGTTCAGCAACGTGCATATCCTCAGAACTTCCAAGCCAGTGGTGACGGATACGTGCTTTTCTTGCAAGTACTTTCGAATTTAGACTCATGCTGAGCCAGTACGGAATGGTGAGGATGTCTTCGAAGAGTGGTTTTCTACGGTGTAATCTATTGGAATCAGAAAATATCATGATCGAACTCTTTTTCACCGTTCCGCTGCGTCGCAGCAACGCGAAACGGCTCTCCTGGCTCGGTGGTGGTTCTCAACTGAGCCGACGGTGTCACACCAGCGGGAGACGGCTCTCCCGGCTCGGTGGTGGTTCTCAACTGAGCCGACGGTGTCACACCAGCGGGAGACGGCTCTCCCGGCTCGGTGGTGGTTCCCAACTGAGCCGACGGTGTCACACCAGCGGGAGACGGCTCTCCCGGTTCGGTGGTGGTTCTCAACTGAGCCGACGGTGTCACACCAGCGGGAGACGGCTCTCCCGGCTCGGTGGTGGCTCCCAACTGAGCCGACGGTGTTACAGCAGCGGGAGACGGCTCTCCCGGCTCGGTGGTGGTTCCCAACTGAGCCGACGGTGTCACACCAGCGGGAGACGGCTCTCCCGGCTCGGTGGTGGTTCCCAACTGAGCCGACGGTGTCACACCAGCGGGAGACGGCTCTCCCGGCTCGGTGGTGGTTCTCAACTGAGCCGACGGTGTTACAGCAGCGGGAGACGGCTCTCCCGGCTCGGTGGTGGTCCCCAACTGAGCCGACGGTGTCACACCAGCGGGAGACGGCTCTCCCGGCTCGGTGGTGGTTCCCAACTGAGCCGACGGTGTTACAGCAGCGGGAGACGGCTCTCCCGGCTCGGTGGTGGTTCCCAACTGAGCCGACGGTGTTACAGCAGCGGGAGACGGCTCTCCCGGCTCGGTGGTGGTTCCCAACTGAGCCCACGGTGTCACACCAGCGGGAGACGGCTCTCCCGGCTCGGTGGTGGTTCCCAACTGAGCCGACGGTGTCATAGCAGCGGGAGACGGCTCTCCCGGCTCGGTGGTGGTTCTCAACTGAGCCGACGGTGTTACAGCAGCGGGAGACGGCTCTCCCGGCTCGGTGGTGGTTCCCAACTGAGCCGACGGTGTTACAGCAGCGGGAGACGGCTCTCCCGGCTCGGTGGTGGTTCCCAACTGAGCCCACGGTGTCACACCAGCGGGAGACGGCTCTCCTGGCTCGGTGGTGGTTCTCAACTGAGCCGACGGTGTCACACCAGCGGGAGACGGCTCTCCCGGCTGGGTGGTGGTTCCCAACTGAGCCGACGGTGTCACACGAGCGGGAGACGGCTCTCCCGGCTCGGTGGTGGTTCCCAACTGAGCCGACGGTGTTACAGCAGCGGGAGACGGCTCTCCCGGCTCGGTGGTGGTTCTCAACTGAGCCGACGGTGTCATACCAGCGGGAGACGGCTCTCCCGGCTCGGTGGTGGTTCCCAACTGAGCCGACGGTGTCACACCAGCGGGAGACGGCTCTCCCGGCTCGGTGGTGGTTCTCAACTGAGCCGACGGTGTCACAGCAGCGGGAGACGGCTCTCCCGGCTCGGTGGTGGTTCTCAACTGAGCCGACGGTGTCACACCAGCGGGAGACGGCTCTCCCGGCTCGGTGGTGGTTCTCAACTGAGCCGACGGTGTTACAGCAGCGGGAGACGGCTCTCCCGGCTCGGTGGTTCTCAACTGAGCCGACGGTGTCACACCAGCGGGAGACGGCTCTCCCGGCTCGGTGGTGGTTCTCAACTGAGCCGACGGTGTCATAGCAGCGGGAGACGGCTCTCCCGGCTCGGTGGTGGTTCTCAACTGAGCCGACGGTGTCACACCAGCGGGAGACGGCTCTCCCGGCTCGGTGGTGGTTCCCAACTGAGCCGACGGTGTTACAGCAGCGGGAGACGGCTCTCCCGGCTCGGTGGTGGTTCTCAACTGAGCCGACGGTGTCATAGCAGCGGGAGACGGCTCTCCCGGCTCGGTGGTGGTTCTCAACTGAGCCGACGGTGTTACAGCAGCGGGAGACGGCTCTCCCGGCTCGGTGGTGGTTCCCAACTGAGCCGACGGTGTTACAGCAGCGGGAGACGGCTCTCCCGGCTCGGTGGTGGTTCCCAACTGAGCCGACGGTGTTACAGCAGCGGGAGACGGCTCTCCCGGCTCGGTGGTGGTGGTTCCCAACTGAGCCGACGGTGTTACAGCAGCGGGAGACGGCTCTCCCGGCTCGGTGGTGGTTCTCAACTGAGCCCACGGTGTTACAGCAGCGGGAGACGGCTCTCCCGGCTCGGTGGTGGTTCCCAACTGAGCCGACGGTGTTACAGCAGCGGGAGACGGCTCTCCCGGCTCGGTGGTGGTTCTCAACTGAGCCGACGGTGTCACACCAGCGGGAGACGGCTCTCCCGGCTCGGTGGTGGTTCTCAACTGAGCCGACGGTGTCATAGCAGCGGGAGACGGCTCTCCCGGCTCGGTGGTGGTTCTCAACTGAGCCGACGGTGTCACACCAGCGGGAGACGGCTCTCCCGGCTCGGTGGTTCTCAACTGAGCCGACGGTGTCACACCAGCGGGAGACGGCTCTCCCGGCTCGGTGGTGGTTCTCAACTGAGCCGACGGTGTCATACCAGCGGGAGACGGCTCTCCCGGCTCGGTGGTGGTTCTCAACTGAGCCGACGGTGTCACACCAGCGGGAGACGGCTCTCCCGGCTCGGTGGTGGTTCTCAACTGAGCCGACGGTGTCACACCAGCGGGAGACGGCTCTCCCGGCTGGGACCAGCATTGCCAGGCCTCTGAAAAACGAGCCACGACATATATCCCGGTTCGTTGTTTCCTCTATATCTCGTGGCCGCCCAATACTTGGGATTTTCTGAGAATCATAGAAAGCATATGAGGACATAAAGTGTTGGACGTTGGGTGTAAAATGTAGTGCTGGGAAGCAATGCTGAGCCGGCGTGGTTCGGGTTTAATTCGAGAGTCTTGTTTAATCTGCACTGTATGGGAGCCGGCCGTCCTGGGGTAGTGTACGGGACGGTCTATACAGACAAATACAAACATGAAGCAGCAGGGCGGTTGTTGCAGCCGGCCGGCCGAGGTAGGCCAGGGCAGACTGTGGGAGCTGGGGTGTGGAACTGTCACACCAGCCAGCAGGACAGAGTCCAGACCAGCAGGACCTGCTGTCGACCAGCAGGACAGAGTCCAGCAGGACAGAGTCCAGACGGCGACCCCGTGCTGGCTGTCTCCGTGGCGGGGTCGCGCGAGACAGCCAGGCGGCCACCACCAGGACAGAGTCCAGACGGCGACCCCGTGCTGGCTGTCTCCGTGGCGGGGTCGCGCGATACAGCCAGGCGGCCACCACCAGGACAGTCTGGACGGCGACCCCGTGCTGGCTGTCTCCGTGGCGGGGTCGCGCGATACAGCCAGGCGGCCACCACCAGGACAGTCTGGACGGCGACCCCGTGCTGGCTGTCTCCGTGGCGGGGTCGCGCGGGACAGCCAGGCGGCCACCACTAGGACAGTCTGGACGGCGACCCCGTGCTGGCTGTCTCCGTGGCGGGGTCGCGCGGGACAGCCAGGCGGCCAACTGTGGGCGCCGCCGAATAAGGCGGTGGTCGCGGCGTCGCCGAGGTCGTGACGTTCTGGCGCGACACCACCTCCCAGCGGAGCGGCGTGCAGACGGCCCGCAGTGTGAGCGACACGTCGGAACGGGTGCAGCGACCCGGACTTGGTGACCATGCACCGGTGTACCAACTCCGTTATTTAGGATACACATGATACATACACAACTTCACCGAAGCTAACATCGGGGACAGATTCCAGAAAACGATAGTTCTGCATGACGTTACGATTGTATCGCGCCTTCCTACGGGCTTAAACGGCTTAAACGTCCTAAACGGCTGGGAGGTTCCAACATGTTCTTTCTGGTGAATACCTTGGGTATATCTTGAATACCTTGGGAATCAGACTGGATGGGTATACAATGGATTTTCCATCCTTTTTTCACACTACGGTGTACCACCTCTGTCTTGTTGTTAGGTATCCTTCGAGCAGTTTATCTGGAACCCTCTCCCTCACCTCCCCACATATCAACGACTGAGCTTCGAGGCTGGAACGGGGTATCTCCCGTTCTTACGTCCCTGTTACCGGCGTCCGAAGTCCCCAGAGGGGGAGGGGGGGGGGGGATGAGGGAGCGAGAGTGAGTTTGAGGCGTGCCGGGCCGCAGAGGTCAGCTGTGCCATCTGTGAAGCTTGGTGCGCGAGTGTCCGCGTAGGTAGTGCATCTTTGCGTTGAAGGAGATATGATTGTTAGCTTGTGTCTGATTAAGGGTGGAAAAACTCTCTGGGAAGGTAGTGCAAGTCCATCTTTGCGTTAAAGGAGATATTAGATTATGTTGTGCGTATGCTCGCTAGGGCACCAAGGTGTGGACGATGACATGGGAGGAGCATGTCACATATGCCATCGCAGCATACGTCCAACGACCTTGGTAATGAAGTTCTACGTTAGTCTTTTTCAGAGTGTTTCAGAGTGTTGTATAAGGGGACGAGTGGTCTAGGGGTAATATGCTCGTCTCACAATCGAAAGGTTGTGGGTTCGAGTCTCACCTGTCGCTACTCTTCGCCCGCGACCAATCGGCGTGAGAGATTGGCGACGCTACATGACTCAACGGTCGACGTGTCGTAAAACCAATAACCAACCAGAGTGTTGTATAAGGGTGAGGGGGAGAATGTGAAAATAATTTTACCAGTGTGCGCAACTAACCTCTTAAACAATACTGAAGGATCTTCATCGTGATCAGCTGGAAGGATGTTGCCACTGCCAGGAGTGGGACGTCTTCCGAAGCAGGCTAGGATAGCTGTGGTGCAAATGCCTCTATAGGAAGAATCGCTGACGCGGTCTGAAACGTTCTGCAAGTTCGCCGACCCGTGGATTTTCAACACTTCTGTGCAGGTCCACTTCAAAGTCTGACATCCTGGCTGTTCGAGGACTGGTGGTTGGTGGCGTGGATATGTGATGGACGTGTTTGCAGTTAGAATCTTTATCACATCAAGCTTTCGATGACGGTGACCTAGCGACGCATGTGTTTGTCGCGAGCCGAATGGCTGGGTAGCTGCCATTCCAAGACATTCTGCATATAAGTTAAACGTATAGAAGTACGATAAGAAGTCAGGAAGTAGATCAGATCAATCTGACCGGTCCCATGCACAAATTACTGGGTCAGTGGCCGGCTGACCCCTCCACCTTACCGGGCCAGTTGCCGGCTGACCCCTCCACCTTACCGGGCCAGTTGCCGGCTGACCCCTCCACCTTACCGGGTCAGTGGCCGGCTGACCCCTCCATCTTACCGGGTCAGTGGCCGGCTGACCCCTCCACCTTACCGGGTCAGTGGCCGGCTGACCCCTCCATCTTACCGGGCCAGTTGCCGGCTGACCTTGTCTGCTCGGGGCGAAATACGACAGCGTGTTGCAGCTCGAGCGCCGTGACCAGCTGAGTTATCCGGGTGACCCCGTGCTTGTTTTAGCTGAAATAACCCAAGAGCCCCTCGCATCGACCCGATATCGCCCTGAGCTCTCTGTATTGCGCCAGGCTGTGGTGTGCGAGATCACAATATCTCCCATCAGTGCAGGATAACCGTGTCGGTACAGCAGATCAGCGCCGACAGACTTCTCTCTGTGGTGTGCGAGATCACCATATCTCCCATCAGTGCAGGATAACCGTGTCGGTACAGCAGATCAGCGCCGACAGACTTCTCTCTGTGGTGTGCGAGATCACCATATCTCCCATCAGTGCAGGATAACCGTGTCTGTACAGCAGACCAGCGCCGACAGACTTCTCTCTGTGGTGTGCGAGATCACAATATCTCCCATCAGTGCAGGATAACCGTGTCGGTACAGCAGACCAGCGCCGACAGACTTCTCTCTGTGGTGTGCGAGATCACAATATCTCCCATCAGTGCAGGATAACCGTGTCGGTACAGCAGATCAGCGCCGACAGACTTCTCTCCGTGGTGTGCGAGATCACCATATCTCCCATCAGTGCAGGATAACCGTGTCGGTACAGCAGACCAGCGCCGACAGACTTCTCTCTGTGGTGTGCGAGATCACCATATCTCCCATCAGTGCAGGATAACCGTGTCGGTACAGCAGATCAGCGCCGACAGACTTCTCTCATTTTGGCTGGCCATGTCCGTGAGTCCCTGTGTCTGTCCCTGTGTCTCTTGTGTGTGGGTCTCTCTCTATTCCTGTGTGTCTGTCCCTCTCTCTATGGGCGCTGTATGACCATCGCAGTCGATGCGCCCCTAAGCCCAAATAACCAACCTGTCCCTCTCTCTATGTCCCTGTGTCTCTGTCTCTTTGTATGTATGTCTCTCCATCCCTCCCTCCGTCTCTCTCTCTCTCTCTCTGTCTCTCTCTATCCCTGTGTGTCTCTCTCTATCCCTGTGTGTGTCTCGCTTTCTATTCCTCTGTATCTATGTATCTGTGTCTCTGTGTCTCTGTCCCTGTCCCTGTCCCTGTCCCTGTGTCCCTGTCCGTCTGCCTCTGTGTCGCTGTCCCTATGTTTCTCTGTGTGTCTGTATCTCTCCATGTCCCTGTGTCTCTGCCCCTGTGTCTCCAAGTCTCTCTGTGTGTCTGTATCTCTCCATGTCTCTGTTTTTCTGTCTCTGTCCCTCTGTCGGGCGCTGTTCCACCGACTGCGCGGCTGCGCGAGGTCTGGCCGGTGGGCGGCCAAGCCTCAATTGCCAGTAGATTATCACCAAACCGCGTGATGTGCAGGCCGATCGATCTTTGAAGTTTGTTCACAATCCGACCCGCGTTCTGTCAACACCACGAGTTCAAAACTAGAGCAGCTCTCACCTTTGCTCGGGATGGCGTCTGCTGTTATCTAATGCAGCTGAGTGGCCAGCCACGTGCACTATTGCATTGGCCTTGTACTTGGCTCCAGCACTTTGAACAAGTGCCGACATTATCTTGTGAATTTGCATGTAGAATGTCCGACATTTATATATGCTGATGACATAGCTGTTTTTTTCTTCAAAAGCACTGACCCTAAAGAGCTTCAAAACAAGATAAAAAATTCCTTGCCAAAAATATCACAATGGCTGCATTCGAATGCTTCGTCATTAAATGAACCCAAAACTGTATACCAGCTGTATAACAATCACAAAACTAATATTGATATTGAGATCTAATTTAATGGGATTGCTATTTTGCATCACAATCCAGTGAAGTATCTGGGTGTATACATAGATGAAAATTTGAAGTTTGCATCCCATATCAGCAGTGTCTCAAACATAATAAGTCGTAACATAGGAATGACATCAAAAACAAAATATCTCCTGAGCAAAAAAAATCACCTCCTAAAATTGTATAATGCATTAATTCTCCCATATACAAATTATTGCTGTTTTCTCTGGGGTACAAACTATGCTAATCAGACACACTAATTATCCTTACTTCAGAAAAGAATGATGCGTATTATTGAGGGTGTATTTCCCCTCAGCGTGCAAACCCTATCTTTAAGAAATACAAAATTTTAAAAGTTGAAGATATAGCAAATCTTCAGATGTTGCTTATTATGCAAAAACTAATTTGTATTTAGCTGCCTCATTCTATTAGACCTCTTTTCACGGAATTTCTGAATACCCCATATTCCACAAGGGTACAAAACCACTTCCAACACAGCTATTCAAACGCACATTTTCGTCTCTTCACCATTGAATGTTTTGGACCTACGCTTTGGAATATTACCATAGCAAAACATTTCCTGCATACAGAGATGCCAAATTCTGAGACTGTTCTAAAAATCACGTTAAGACATACTTCTTGAGCAAATACTAAGTGATTTATGCATTCACTCTGTTGGATACCAGGGGAATACACATGTGTGTGTGCGTGTGCGTGTGCGTGTGCGTGTGCGTGTGCGTGTGTCGTGTGCGTGTGCCGTGTGCCGTGTGCCGTGTGCCGTGTGCCGTGTGCCGTGTGCCGTGTGCAGTGTGTCGTGTGCCGTGTGCCGTGTGTCGTGTGCCGTGTGTCGTGTGCCGTGTGCCGTGTGCCGTGTGCCGTGTGCCGTGTGCCGTGTGTCGTGTGCCGTGTGTCGTGTGCCGTGTGCCGTGTGCCGTGTGCCGTGTGTCGTGTGCCGTGTGCCGTGTGCCGTGTACCGTGTGCCGTGTGCCGTGTACCGTGTGTCGTGTGCCGTGTGCCGTGTGTCGTGTGTCGTGTGCCGTGTGCAGTGTGCCGTGTGTCGTGTGTCGTGTGTCGTGTGCCGTGTGTCGTGTGCCGTGTGCCGTGTACCGTGTGCCGTGTGCCGTGTGCCGTGTGTCGTGTGCCGTGTGTCGTGTGCCGTGTGCAGTGTGCCGTGTGCCGTGTGTCGTGTGTCGTGTGTCGTGTGCCGTGTGTCGTGTCGTGTGCGTGTGCGTGTGCCGTGTGCCGTGTGCCGTGTGCCGTGTGTCGTGTGCCGTGTGCCGTGTGCCGTGTGCCGTGTGCCGTGTGCCGTGTGCCGTGTGCCGTGTGCCGTGTGTCGTGTACCGTGTGTCGTGTACCGTGTCGTGTACCGTGTGTCGTGTACCGTGTGTCGTGTGCCGTGTGCCGTGTACCGTGTGCCGTGTGTCGTGTGCCGTGTGCCGTGTGCCGTGTGCCGTGTGCCGTGTGCCGTGTGCCGTGTGCCGTGTGCCGTGTGTCGTGTGCCGTGTGCCGTGTGCCGTGTGCCGTGTGCCGTGTACCGTGTGCCGTGTACCGTGTACCGTGTGCCGTGTGTCGTGTGCCGTGTGCCGTGTGCCGTGTGCCGTGTGCCGTGTGCCGTGTGCCGTGTGCCGTGTGTCGTGTGCCGTGTGCCGTGTGCCGTGTGCCGTGTGCCGTGTGTCGTGTGCCGTGTACCGTGTGTCGTGTACCGTGTGTCGTGTACCGTGTGTCGTGTACCGTGTGTCGTGTACCGTGTGTCGTGTGCCGTGTGTCGTGTGCCGTGTGCCGTGTGTCGTGTGCCGTGTGCCGTGTGCCGTGTGCCGTGTGCCGTGTGCCGTGTGCCGTGTGCCGTGTGCCGTGTGCCGTGTGCCGTGTGCCGTGTGCCGTGTGCCGTGTGCCGTGTGTCGTGTGCCGTGTGCCGTGTGCCGTGTGCCGTGTGTCGTGTGCCGTGTGCCGTGTGCCGTGTGTCGTGTGCCGTGTGTCGTGTGCCGTGTGCCGTGTACCGTGTGTCGTGTGCCGTGTGCCGTGTGCCGTGTGCCGTGTGCCGTGTACCGTGTGTCGTGTGCCGTGTGCCGTGTGCCGTGTGCCGTGTGCCGTGTGTCGTGTGCCGTGTGCCGTGTGCCGTGTGCCGTGTGCCGTGTGCCGTGTGTCGTGTGCCGTGTGCCGTGTGTCGTGTGCCGTGTGCCGTGTGCCGTGTGCCGTGTGCCGTGTGCCGTGTGCCGTGTGCCGTGTGCCGTGTACCGTGTGTCGTGTACCGTGTGCCGTGTGCCGTGTGCCGTGTGCCGTGTGCCGTGTGCCGTGTGTCGTGTGCCGTGTGCCGTGTGCCGTGTGCCGTGTGTCGTGTGTCGTGTGTCGTGTGTCGTGTGCCGTGTGTCGTGTGCCGTGTGCCGTGTGTCGTGTCGTGTGTCGTGTGTCGTGTGTCGTGTGTCGTGTGTCGTGTGTCGTGTGTCGTGTGTCGTGTGTCGTGTGTCGTGTGCCGTGTGTCGTGTCGTGTGTCGTGTGTCGTGTGTCGTGTGCCGTGTGTCGTGTCGTGTGTCGTGTGCCGTGTGTCGTGTGTCGTGTGTCGTGTGCCGTGTGCCGTGTGTCGTGTGTCGTGTGTCGTGTGTCGTGTGTCGTGTGTCGTGTGCCGTGTGCCGTGTGTCGTGTGTCGTGTGCCGTGTGTCGTGTGTCGTGTGTCGTGTGTCGTGTGTCGTGTGCCGTGTGCCGTGTGTCGTGTGCCGTGTGTCGTGTGTCGTGTGTCGTGTGTCGTGTGTCGTGTGGCCGAGTGGTGGAATGACGTGGCTTACGGTCGGACGGAAGCAGTGTCGGATCCACTCGTCTGTGATTCACTCGTCTTCGAGCCTATTCTCGGCACACACATGCCGCTTTGGACCACATGCTGCATGCCAAAAAGACTTGGGCAAGCATAGTTTTGATGTTGATTGACTGAGCAGTGACCAGGCAGGGTTGGTGTTGGTGACGGAGCGGTGGCCAATCAGGGTTGGTGTTAGTGAGGGAGCAGGGGCCAGGCAGGGTTGGTGTTGGTAACTGAGCAGTGGCCAGACAGGGTTGGTGTTAGTGAGGGAGCGGTGGCCAGACAGGGTTGGTGTTAGTGAGGAAGCAGTGGCCAGACAGGGTTGGTGTTAGTGAGGGAGCGGTGGCCAGACAGGGTTGGTGTTAGTGAGGAAGCAGTGGCCAGACAGGGTTGGTATTAGTGAGGAAGCAGTGGCCAGGCAGGGTTGGTGTTAGTGAGGAAGCAGTGGCCAGACAGGGTTGGTGTTAGTGAGGAAGCAGTGGCCAGACAGGGTTGGTGTTAGTGAGGAAGCAGTGGCCAGACAGGGTTGGTGTTAGTGAGGGAGCGGTGGCCAGACAGGGTTGGTGTTAGTGAGGGAGCAGGGGCCAGGCAGGGTTGGTGTTGGTAACTGAGCAGTGGCCAGACAGGGTTGGTGTTAGTGAGGAAGCAGTGGCCAGACAGGGTTGGTATTAGTGAGGAAGCAGTGGCCAGACAGGGTTGGTATTAGTGAGGGAGCGGTGGTCAGGCAGGGTTGGTGTTAGTGAGGGAGCGGTGGTCAGGCAGGGTTGGTGTTAGTGAGGGAGCGGCGGTCAGGCAGGGTTGGTGTTAGTGAGGGAGCGGCGGTCAGGCAGGGTTGGTGTTAGTGAAGGAGCAGTGGCCAGGCAGGGTTGGTGTTAGTGAGGGAGCGGTGGTCAGGCAGGGTTGGTGTTAGTGAGGGAGCGGTGGTCAGGCAGGGTTGGTGTTAGTGAAGGAGCAGTGGCCAGGCAGGGTTGGTGTTAGTGAGGGAGCGGTGGTCAGGCAGGGTTGGTGTTAGTGAAGGAGCAGTGGCCAGGCAGGGTTGGTGTTAGTGAGGGAGCGGCGGTCAGGCAGGGTTGGTGTTAGTGAGGGAGCGGCGGTCAGGCAGGGTTGGTGTTAGTGAAGGAGCAGTGACCAGGCAGGGTTGGTGTTAGTGAGGGAGCGGTGGCCAAGCAGGGTTGGTGTTAGTGAGGGAGCGGTGCCCGGGCAGGCAGGTAGGCTGCTGGCTGGCTGCCTCGATCTGACAGTAAATATAGCCGGCTCGGGGAGGAGGAGGCGGCCCGAGATAGCACCGAGTCTACGGCGCCACACGCCCGGAGCACGCGCCACACGCTGTCATGCCAACACGCCCATGTGGCGCACAACACTCTGCCATACCACTGGCAAGACGTGTGCTGCCGCGCCCATACCCGCGCTGTTGTCAGGGGCCACGGAAAACACTCCAGTATCCGGCCTTCTTAAGTGTGCGAAGAATATTATAGCATGCGGAATGAATTTTCCATCACTTTTCATCTATTCTGATGCTGACTGTAATTATCCTGATATGAGAAGGAAAAACAATCAAACGAAAAGCAAAAAGACAACAACTTTTTCACTGACTTATTACGCGGTGTTACAACAGTGTTACAAGCACTGTAACAATGAGTTGTGTGTGTGTGTGTGCGACGAGTGGTCGAGTGATCTGACCTGACCTGACCTGGCCGACCTGACCGACCTGACCTGACCCGACCTGACGTGTGGCGACAGTGGCCCCAGACCCGCGCATTTTCGGTTGGACTGATGGGTGGACGCAGCTCGCCAGGACTCCAACAAGCGTCACGTCAGAGGCGATGTGCCTCATATGCAAAGTCTCTCAGCTTCGGGCCAAACGAGGTGCTTCTTCGAAATTGACTGTCAAATATGCCAATACTAACGGCGGCAAAATGTTCGATCACACGTTAACTCGCCTTCACAGGCGTGAAAAGACTGCCAAACGCTGAAGCGCTGAACAGCGCGAAACGCTGAAGGCTTTCCGCGACGGTTAGTGAGAGATCAGTAGTGTTTCCGTTCCCATTCCCGAGAGCCGTAGCACGTCAGCTGGCGTCTGCCAGTGTAATGGCTAAGCTCTCGGCAAGTTAACGCGCCCATTGTGATATTCGCCGCGCTCAAGCGCCACTAACTAGTTCTGTATATTATACTTCCACTGAAGATTACGTTACAGCTTGTCCTGGCATGCAGCTGGCGCCTTCGAAGGCGTTTTCTGGCGAGAGCCGACAACGATGATGGTTCAGGGAGGCGCTCCTTATCCCCAATACTCCCTAATTGCCTGATGGTGCAGGGAGGCACCCCTGAACCACAATACACCCGAATTACCTGATAGAGCAGGGAGGTGCTTGCAGTATGCGCGACACGGTATTTAACTGTGGGTGAGGGCGAGGTATGACGTTCCCATCGCAACACATTGGTTGATGAAGGAATCCGAAAGTAGTCAGGCAAGTACGTAGGTAAAAGACTACGGTGTGTGGTAAATTTGTCCTTTTTTGGGGTGGGGGTGGGGGTAAACTTGTAGTCAGCGAACTGTGTCATCGCTGTAGAATAATGGAATGCATGTGTGCTCGCCATCAATGAGCCAGACCTTCACCCGATACCCACCTGCTAGGTATTGATGTCGACGCCGCTGCTTGCACCCCGTATATTGACGTCACCGAGAGGCGCGCGCACGTGACGTTGCGGTAGTGCCATGAACTCCCAGATATAACTACGTCACCGAGACCGCTACTGTGAGGATGGCGCGACGTGCCGGTAGCAGTCGAGGCGCGCTGAAGCCCACATAACTACGGAGGGTGAGGATGAAATTGGACGGGTAAATTAGCAGTGGGGTAAACCCACATAACTACGGGAATAAACCCACATACCTACGGAGGGTGAGGAGGGAATTGGACGGGTAAATTAGCAGTGGGGTTAACCCACCTAACTACGGAAGGTGAGGAGGGAATTGGACGGGTAAATTAGCAGTGGGGTGAACCCACATAACTACGGGAATAAACCCACATACCTACGGAGGGTGAGGAGGGAATTGGACGGGTAAATTAGCAGTGGGGTTAACCCACATAACTACGGAAGGTGAGGAGGGAATTGGACGGGTAAATTAGCAGTAGGGTTAACCCACATAACTACGGAAGGTGAGGAGGGAATTGGGCGGGTAAATTAGCAGTGGGGTTAACCCACATAACTACGGAAATAAACCCACATACCTACAGAAGGTGAGGAGGGAATTTGACGGGTAAATTAGCAGTGGGGTTAACCCACATAACTACGGGAATAAACCCACATACCTACGGAGGGTGAGGAGGGAATTGGACGGGTAAATTAGCAGTGGGGTTAACCCACATAACTACGGGAATAAACCCACATAACTACGGAAGGTGAGGAGGGAATTGGACGGGTAAATTAGCAGTGGGATTAACCCACATAACTACGGAAGGTGAGGAGGGAATTGGACGGGTAAATTAGCAGTGGGGTTAACCCACATAACTACGGGAATAAACCCACATAACTACGGAGGGTGAGGAGGGAATTGGACGGGTAAATTAGCAGTGGGGTTACTGCGTTAGTTGACGTTACGGACGCTTCCCTCCTGTCTGTCAGCTTGTGCCCAATAACAGAATATATTCTCCTGTTTACTTTCAAGCCTTTCTGTCAACAACGTTGAGATGTATAGCCGATCCTGGGCAAATAACCTCCATCCAAGTGTGCGGTCGGTGTTGTGTGCGATCAACCCCGGCTGGCGATGGTGTCCCCTGGTGATCAACGATCAACGACCGCTCCCATCGTCGCCTCAGCAGCTGCGTGACTGACTGATGCCATTGCTGCTGCCACCGCTACTAGTAATTGCAACTGCAATTCCCACTGAGCCGTCCGTCTCAACAGCTGCCTCAACGGCTGATGCCATTGCTGCTGTGCTTGGTACTGCAATAACGGCTCAGCTGTTTGTCTCAGCACTGCTCTGTCCGTTTGTCGGATGTGACCGGACGTGGTGGTCCAGCTCTGTTACAAGCCAATGACTGAACATGGTGGTCCAGCTCTGTTACAAGCCAGTGACCGGACGTGGTGGTCCAGCTCTGTTACAAGCCAATGACCGAACATAGTGGTCTAGCTCTGCTTCCAGCTAGTGACAGGACATGGTGGTTTAGCTCTGTTACAAGCCAGTGACCGGACGTGGTGGTCCAGCTCTGTTACAAGCCAGTGACCGGATGGGTAGTCTTGACACTGTTACAAGCCAGTGACCGGATGTGGTAGTCTTGATACTGTTACAAGCCAGTGACCGGATGTGGTGGCCTTGACACTGTTACAAGCCAGTGACCGGATGTGGTAGTCTTGACACTGTTACAAGCCAGTGACCGGATGTGGTAGTCTTGATACTGTTACAAGCCAGTGACCGGATGTGGTAGTCTTGACACTGTTACAAGCCAGTGACCGGACGTGGTGGCCTTGACACTGTTACACGCCAGTGACCGGACGTGGTAGTCTTGACACTGTTACAAGCCAGTGACCGGACGTGGTGGCCTTGACACTGTTACAAGCCAGTGACCGGACGTGGTGGCCTTGATACTGTTACAAGCCAGTGACCGGATGTGGTAGTCTTGACACTGTTACAAGCCAGTGACCGGACGTGGTAGTCTTGACACTGTTACAAGCCAGTGACCGGATGTGGTAGTCTTGACACTGTTACACGCCAGTGACCGGATGTGGTAGTCTTGACACTGTTACACGCCAGTGACCGGATGTGGTAGTCTTGACACTGTTACAAGCCAGTGACCGGACGTGGTAGTCTTGACACTGTTACACGCCAGTGACCGGACGTGGTAGTCTTGACACTGTTACAAGCCAGTGACCGGACGTGGTGGTCTTGACACTGTTACAAGCCAGTGACCGGACATGGTGGTCTTGACACTGTTACACGCCAGTGACCGGATGTGGTGGCCTTGATACTGTTACAAGCCAGTGACCGGATGTGGTAGTCTTGACACTGTTACAAGCCAGTGACCGGACGTGGTAGTCTTGACACTGTTACACGCCAGTGACCGGACGTGGTAGTCTTGACACTGTTACAAGCCAGTGACCGGACGTGGTAGTCTTGACACTGTTACAAGCCAGTGACCGGACGTGGTAGTCTTGACACTGTTACAAGCCAGTGACCGGACGTGGTAGTCTTGACCCTGTTACAAGCCAGTGACCGGACGTGGTAGTCTTGACACTGTTACACGCCAGTGACCGGACGTGGTAGTCTTGACACTGTTACAAGCCAGTGACCGGATGTGGTAGTCTTGACACTGTTACAAGCCAGTGACCGGACGTGGTAGTCTTGACACTGTTACAAGCCAGTGACCGGACGTGGTAGTCTTGACACTGTTAAACGCCAGTGACCGGACGTGGTAGTCTTGACACTGTTACACGCCAGTGACGGGATGTGGTGGCCTTGACACTGTTACAAGCCAGTGACCGGACGTGGTGGCCTTGACACTGTTACAAGCCAGTGACCGGACGTGGTGGCCTTGACACTGTTACACGCCAGTGACCGGACGTGGTAGTCTTGACACTGTTACACGCCAGTGACCGGACGTGGTGGCCTTGACACTGTTACACGCCAGTGACCGGATGTGGTAGTCTTGACACCGTTACAAGCCAGTGACCGGACGTGGTGGCCTTGACACTGTTACAAGCCAGTGACCGGACGTGGTAGTCTTGACACTGTTACAAGCCAGTGACCGGACGTGGTAGCCTTGACACCGTTACACGCCAGTGACCGGACGTGGTAGTCTTGACACTGTTACACGCCAGTGACCGGACGTGGTGGCCTTGACACTGTTACAAGCCAGTGACCGGACGTGGTGGCCTTGACACTGTTACACGCCAGTGACCGGACGTGGTGGCCTTGACACTGTTACAAGCCAGTGACCGGAGCCATTTCCACCCTGGTACTTTATGGAACGAGGCCTCTCCAAATAGGTCCATGCGCTCGTGTTCGTTTCAACTGGAACGCCATTCTTATGGTTAAATCTCACAGTAGTTGAAATAAGAGTGGAGGATATTGCTGAGCTTCAGTGGCGCTGGAATTCAGCGGCGTTTGTACCCAGTCTGGGTGTTGAGGAGTCATCTCGGTGTTGAGGAGTCGTCTGAATGTTGAAGAATCGTCTGGGTATTGAGGAGTTGTTGGATGTTGGAGTCGTCTGGGTGCTGAAGAACCATCTGGGTGTTGATGAGTCGTCTGGGTGTTGAGGAGTCGTCTGGGTGTTGAATAATCGTCGGGGTATTGAGGAGTCGTCTGGATGTTGGAGTCATCTGAGTATTGAAGAATCGTCTGGGTGTTGAGGGGTCGGCTGGGTGTTTAGCGGTCAACTGGGTATTGAGGAGTCGTCTGGATGTTAAGGAATGAGTGATCTGGATGTTGCCGTTTGCCGTGCGCTCGATGTCGTCTCTGATGAGAAGTGGTCCGGCTGTGCCTTCCGCTCTGCCTCCGTCCACCGGTCTCCACCACCCACCTCGTGGCTGCACTTTTGCTCTGGACATGTGGCCATGCAGAAGGCGGGAACAGACGGTTGCCCCATTTTGCGGCCATGCGTCACCACGTGCACTACGTGCGCGTCCGTGGCGATTGATCGCAAGATGTCTGAGCCGGAGCACTTCGAATTGCGGCCCACAGCGTGATTAATCAGTTCTGCCTCGGGCCGGAAAATGTTCCACGGGACTGAGGGCTTCCAAAGACGCAGACATAAGAGCTTCAACTCTCGTGCCGCAGTTATTGACCACTGATAAATAGGTCTCGACCAAGGACAGATTGTTTTGGCGCAAATTGCAATGTTGGATCATGGTAGCTAATCATCAGCAAGTTACCATTGCATACCACGCCAATCTTGATTACGGCATGCATATAAGCAACGCGTCGGCGGTGTCGTCCAGCGAGCTGCCAGATAATGTCCAGCACCTGCACACGCATTGTCGTCCAACCAGCGAACTGCCAGATAATGTCCAACACCTGCACACACATTGTCGTCCAACCAGCGAGCTGCCAGATAATGTCCAGCACCTGTACACATTGCCATTCACCAGTGCAAACCAGGGGACGAGTAGTCTAGGGGTAAGTTCCGCCCGTCTCACAATCGAAAGATTGTAGGTTCGAGTCTCACCTGTCGCTACTCTTCGCCCGCGACCAATCGGCGTGAGAGATTGGCGACGCTACATGACTCAACGGTCGACGTGTCGTAAAACCAATAACCACCACCAGTGCAAACCATAGTTGCTGATGCTGTGTGGCACGGAGGTTCTGTGTTGTTCGCGGGTTTTACAGTCGGAATTAACGCATGTGTAGCGAAGGGAACCATTTGTGTTGCTGTTTACATCCCACGAGTTCTGCAAAAAAAAATATGACAACCATTGTGCCAGACACACAACCAGTGTGACAGACAGACAATCGGTGTGACACCTCTCAGAAAATATCAATAGCAGCGGCGGATAATGATCAGCAGTGGGCAGTACGTGACACGTGCACCTACTTTCAATCCAATAATCAATAATTGTGGTGCAAAACCAATGTATAGTGTGCATGGAGTGTGTCCAGTTTGTCGGCTTCGTCTGGTATTCCTCTATTTACGTTGTGGTTGGACTTATAATGCAATATTCAGTGATGCTGTATGAACACCACCTAAGTTGAGCATGATGTCCTTCAAATACATTTAATCGCGTTATTTCACGACATTGGCATAGAAACCTGAGGGGGGTGGGGGAGCAGCCCTCTCATCCCCAACTTTGGACGATATTATAATTCACCCTATGGACGTTACATGGAAAGAATCGACTTCAACACAGCAAAATTGCTCTTTCCGCGGCCAAAAACTTTGGGACAGTTCCTACGCCTCTGTCATGTAGATACGTGAACGGGGTACAGTGCTGATGTAGCTGATGCAATCTGAAGTAATAATCAATGAAGAGATTCTGCCCAGCGGTTTGCATTGTCGAACACGATCCCTATTGCTCTCAAATGCGATTCTGGCACGACCAAGATATAGTTGAGTGTATACGCGCTTCGTGGCGACACGATCGACGTGTGATATCGGACGAGCGGCGACGTCTCGGGACAGTCGATTGCGACGGTCGACGTCCAGAGCCGTGATTGACCATGGAGACCTCAGCACAGACGATGGTCGCCACGAGCCGTGCGGGCCCGTTTCCAGTGGCGCGGCGTCTCGTCGGCCCGAGCTGAGCTGTGGGCCGGTCAGAGGTCACGGATACCGGCCCACATTCCGCCCGCGGCCGCGGCGGCCGGCCATCGGTCGGCGGCCGGTGACGTCACGGCGAGGTGGCGGCGGATATTGGACGGCGATGAAGCTGTTCTGGATCGTGTCGGCGCCGGCAGCCGGCGATTTCAGGCGCTGCTGGCTTCCGCGGGTCTCGAGATGCACGCGACTGTTTGGTGCCGCCGTCAGCTCTTCACTGGATTATTGTCATGGTTGTTCGTGCTACAATGCAAGCTCTGTTAAAACTGCATCGCTCATTTGATAAATTGTCTGGCAACTGGGTAATACAGTTGTTTAAATAATAACGACATTTTAAATATTCGATTACAGACAATTAATTGAGAGTATGTTGGAATTAGTGCCTATACCCAATTGTGGCGTTGGACGGCTTACCCATGAATTTGAATCATGCCAGTCGGCTATATGATTAATATATAGTGTGCTCGCACTAGTACAGTGGCCACCATGTTAAGCTGATGACTGAGGGGCGTTGGGTGGAACTGGACAACTACCGCTGCACCCACGTCCGACCAATGGGCGTGAAATACCGGACACGCTGGACGTGTTCCACATTCCGGTGTGGGGTAGTGTTCCAGGCTAAAGCCGCTGCACCCACGTCCGACCAATAGGCGTGAAGTGCCGGACACGCTGGACGTGTTCCACATTCCGGTGTGGGGTAGTGTTCCAGGCTAAAGCCGCTGCACCCACGTCCGACCAATAGGCGTGAAATGCCGGACACGCTGGACGTGTTCCACATTCCGGTGTGGGGCAGTGTTCCAGGCTAAAAGCGTGTGTAAGCTGAGCTTAATCTGGCCCCAGCCTACGTCCCACGCACTAGCCGCTGCATACTCGGCGTGGGGTGTTCGGCGCATGATGGCCGCGACAGCCCTGGCCGGGTGATACCCCCGACTCGTGTCGCCATGATGGCCGCGACAGCCCTGGCCAGGTGATACCCCCGACTGGTGTCGCCATGATGGCCGCGACAGCCCTGGCCAGGTGATACCCCCGACTCGTGTCGCCATGATGGCCGCGACAGCCCTGGCTAGGTGATACCCCCGACTCGTGTCGCCATGATGGCCGCGACAGCCCTGACCAGGTGATACCCCCGACTCGTGTCGCCATGATGGCCGCGACAGCCCTGGCCGGGTGATACCCCCGACTGGTGTCGCCATGATGGCCGCGACAGCCCTGGCCAGGTGATACCCCCGACTCGTGTCGCCATGATGGCCGCGACAGCCCTGGCCGGGTGATACCCCCGACTCGTGTCGCCATGATGGCCGCGACAGCCCTGGCCGGGTGATACCCCCGACTCGTGTCGCCATGATGGCCGCGACAGCCTTGGCCGGGTGATACCCCCGACTCGTGTCGCCTTGTTAAGTTAATTTGGGGTCAGATGACCTTCGTGATGGCCAAAGCTGCCTCGAAGACCATTTTCATCTAGTGTGCTCCCCCAATGGTTAAGCTTAGCCCAATGGTTAGGCTTCAGTTTGACTGGAGTGTGTGTGGGGGGGGGGGGGAAGCAAGTCAATGATTCAGAGGGCCAGTGGCTCCCTTAGCGTATACAGTGACACACCTGCCACCACCATGTGGGCATTCCCTGATATTTCTGCCGGCTCACTTAATCATTAGTCGGCCGTCCCTTCATTTGTCAGCCGCTTTATCGGTTGTGTTTCACGTCCTTGACTATTGAGTGCAATAAGCCAGCTGATGTAGTTTACTGGTTGGTCTCACCGAGGCGCTTAGTTTTGACATATAAGATTTGACATCCACATATTTGACAGATTTGACATTTGACATTGATAATTTGACACATAAGAGTATGTGGCAGCTAGGTTGACTCAAAGCTTAACTGCATCCACATACTCTTAGCCGGACCACTCGATGTCCTGTCCCATTCATATATTTGTGTTTTGTTGTTCATTTGGTTGTTATAATAATATGGCAAGTCTTAATAGCAATATTGATGAAGCCTTATTTGGAATCTTATGATAATGCATTCTGATACTAATACTATATTAGGAGTATTGATAGTGTATTGATAGATGCCCTTCTGTGCTGGTGTGCCTGTGCTGGTGAGCTGCTTGACCGACGCAGTCGATGCGCCCCTAAATTCCAATAACTCCTGTGCTGGTGTGTCTGTGCTGGTGTGCCCGTGCTGGTGTGCCTGTGTTAGTGTACCTGTTTAGTGTGCCTGTGCTGGTGTGTCTGTACTGGTGTGTCTGTGCTGGTGTGTCTGTGCTGGTGTGCCTGTGTTGGTGTGTCTGTGTCAGTGTGTTGGTGTGTTTGTGCTGGTGTGCCTGTGTTGGTGTTGGTGTGTGTGTCAGTGTGTTGGTGTGTCTGTGTGTTGGTGTGTCTGTGCTGGTGTGCCTGTGCTGGTGTTGGTGTGTGTGTCAGTGTGTTGGTGTGTGTGTCAGTGTGTTGGTGTGGCTGTGTTAGTGTACCTGTTCGGTGTGTCTGTGTTGGTGTGCCTGCACTGGTGTGTCAGTGTGTTGGTGTGCCTGTGCTGGTGTGTCTGTGTTAGTGTACCTGTTTGGTGTGTCTGTGTTGGTGTGTCTGTGTTGGTGTATTGGTGTGCCGATGTGCTCCAGTTTGGATGGAGACGCGAGCTAACGGTGCTGTAAGCGACTCCCCACGTCTCACGTCTCACGTCTCACGTCTCACGTCTGACGTCTGACGCCTCACGTCTGACGTCTCACGTCTCACGTCTGACGTCTCACGTCTCACGTCTGACGTCTGACGCCTCACGTCTCACGTCTGACGTCTGACGCCTCACGTCTCACGTCTCACGTCTGACGTCTGACGCCTCACGTCTCACGTCTCACGTCTCACGTCTCACGTCTCACGTCTGACGCCTCACGTCTCACGTCTCACGTCTCACGTCTCACGTCTGACGCCTCACGTCTCACGTCTCACGTCTCACGTCTCACGTCTCACGTCTCACGTCTGACGTCGGCGCGCACCCTGTGACTGCTGTCAGAGCCGCCCTGCACCGCTGCCTGTTGGACGCAGGCCAGGACGCTCCTCTCGGATGTGCACGGTGGCGGGCCGGCCGTCAGTGATGCGCACCGTGGCTCAGACAAGGCAGATTCGGAAGACGCTCACAGGCAGAGGCGCAGCCACGAGTTTCTTACGAGTCGGAGCTATTATTGTTGCGACAAATATTATCTATGCAGGGTATCTGGCTGTATCCCATCGTAATGGAAGAACTCCTCGGATTTTAAGCGCTTTATTTTAACGTTCACGATATTTTCAGCCTTTTTTCACGGTAAAAACTTGTTTGGCCTCAGCACAGTCGATAATGCATTTGACTCTTCATTGCAAGATCGTATGTTTGAATCCCACAGCCGGTCGGCGTGTGGGGGTGACGCCGTGAGGAACTCGAAAAAGTCTTCTTTCTTTTTCTTCTTCACCACGGCTGCGATGCTGTGTGCCCAGCTGAATTTTCTGTTAGGTGCAGGGTTGGATTTGCGCTTTGTAATCCTGGATATGGAGAGGAAAATTACGTGGGTATTGAGTATGGAGAGGATATTTGTCTTCGAACCTGTGACGCCAGAATCTCAGTTTGTACTTTCCAGTACATTTTGAGCAGTTTATCGCAAATATTAATCGTGAAACAGCGCCATTCAACCTCAAAATGTACAAAATCAGAGGATGATTTTCAGGAGAGTATGCTGTTCTGAATGGCAAAAATTTTTAAACAGCCAATATTTCCAACCTTGACTAGGTGTCTGACTTAATTGGAAATTCCCACTTGTTGCTGTCAAAGATGCAAAGAAAATGTCGAAGCGTACGTACTGACGCAATTTGTCATGAAATGTCATGCCATATATGTCATCGAGTAATCCAACGTCGTTCTCATAGAAAAATACCACAAACGTGAAATTTATGGAAAATAGCACGAGCCGTACGTTATATATTACGGCTTTATGGGTAGCGATTCATATGAACATAGTCTAAGAAGCAGATAAAAAACTGAATATCGGAAGAAAAACAATGTAAGTATTTTCCCTTCATCTACTGCATCCTCTGTTGGCTCTTTCGTTACGTTGGGGACTCATGCAGCGAGCAAATGACGGAGCCCATATCGGGATGTTATTTTTTCGAGCGATTTGGTTCATGAACCTGTCTTGTTCCTGTTTCGGCTCGGACGGTGGGCACCGAACTAATGAGGCTCGGCTCCAGTTTTCGTCCTCCCTCCACGTTTCTGCCACATCCGTTTCCGCGTGCGGAAGAAGTGTTTGTAGTTGGGCGAACCACGGAGAGAGTTGTGTATTGATCACCGAGCTGTACATGGCCTGGAACGGGCCAGGTGTTGTCCGTCGTGTCGTCTGTTCGCCGTCTCTGCAGCCACCTTCTGACCTTCCCCCGGCCGTTTCGGGGAACGGGAAGCCCTGTCCGACAGCCCATCCGGTGGTACTTGGCTGGAGATGGCGGCCCTGCCCGACAGCCCATCCGGTGGTACTTGGCTGGAGATGGCGGCCCTGTCCGACAGCCCATCCGGTGGTACTTGGCTGGAGATGGCGGCCCTGCCCGACAGCCCATCCGGTGGTACTTGGCTGGAGATGGCGGCCCTGTCCGACAGCCCATCCGGTGCCACTTGGCTGGAGATGGCGGCACTGTCCGACAGCCCATCCGGTGGCACTTGGCTGGAGATGGCGGCCCTGTCCGACAGCCCATCCGGTGGTACTTGGCTGGAGATGGCGGCCCTGCCCGACAGCCCATCCGGTGGCACTTGGCTGGAGATGGCGGCCCTGTCCGACAGCCCATCCGGTGGCACTTGGCTGGAGATGGCGGCCCTGTCCGACAGCCCATCCGGTGGTACTTGGCTGGAGATGGCGGCCCTGTCCGACAGCCCATCCGGTGGTACTTGGCTGGAGATGGCGGCACTGTCCGACAGCCCATCCAGTGGCACTTGGCTGGAGATGGCGGCCCTGCCCGACAGCCCATCCGGTGGTACTTGGCTGGAGATGGCGGCACTATCCGACAGCCCATCCAGAGGCACTTGGCTGGAGATGGCGGCCCTGTCAGACAGCCCATCCGGTGGCACTTGGCTGGAGATGGCGGCCCTGCCAGACAGCCCATCCGGTGGCACTTGGCTGGAGATGGCGGCCCTGCCAGACAGCCATCCGGTGGCACTTGGCTGGAGATGGCGGCGCTATATCATCGAGTAGTCGAATGCGTCGTAGAAGCACCCAAGACTCTTGTTGTTGGCTGTAGATGCTGATGACAAGTGCTCTCTGGCAGAAGACACCACACGTGTCAGCTATTTGGCCAGTGGTTCAGTGGTGGCTTCCCTCACTAGTGGTCCGTCCGACGGTTGTGGTGTTGTCGGACTGGGACGACTGGTCTACTTTCTGTCGGCAGTGTGGTTTTCACAGCGACATGTGCTCTTCACTGACGCCGCGCGTGAGGTGCTGTAGCGCGGTGTGGAGGGCGTCACAGTGCCAGGCCTGATCCTGCATTTGGCCACATTTGGTGACCGACTGAGGTATGGGCGCAATACGACCATGCCAGTCAAGGGGCACTCGGGCCCAAATAACTAACAAACACACTTACTGACTGGACTGACTGACTGATGTCTACCGATTTGATCCATCCAACCTCTGACCTCTGACCTCTGACCGCCACCATCTGGCACCTGATTCAGTCCAGTCTTACTGACTGGACTGACTGACTGATGTCTACCGATTTGATCCATCCAACCTCTGACCTCTGACCGCCACCCCTCTGACCTCTGACCGCCACCCATCTGGCCGCGATTTGATCCATCCAACCTCTGACCTCTGACCGCCACCCATCTGGCACCTGATTTTCATCAAGCACCTCCACGCACCCTGTCTGGCTATGACACCAACGCTCAATACCACACGATGCGACATTCCCCGCAGCTCTGGCATCGATTCGGCTTTTGGTGGTCGCGCCAAGCTGCGAAGTTGTGCGGCTTGCTGGATTTGCACGGGTGAACCGTGATGGGCTTGTGACCGGCCACTCCCTCGCAATTCACATTTGTCAATCTAACGTGTTTTATTTGTGTCTCAAATCGATTATGTTTGTGCATTCAACAGTTGTGTTTGAGCGCACGAAAAACATTTATGGGTGGGGCAAGCAGGGAAGATCAGTTGAAATTCCTCTTGTCTCGTCCTATGTTTATGAATCAGTGGAGTTGGCAGGGTAAGAAATGTTGTCATTACCCGAAGCACGATTACCGAAGTACCATTACCGACGTCATTGCCGAGGTAGTCAGGATAGCAAAACATGTTTGGAAATCTAGGGAAGCAAACTACGTTCAATATTTTGAAGCCCCATTCGTAAGCATATAATGCTATGACTTTTAATGCGTGGCCTTCAGGCTATAAGCGTGAGTGAGCGGGTGGCAATGATAGCACCTGTTTGGCAAGGACCCAAAGGAAGCAAATAGTGCAGGCTTACGGTCTGGCCATATGTGAAATGTTTGCTTTTTTAGACAGTTTGTGTTCAGCAGAGCTGTGGGAGAACGTTCAGATATATTCCGACCGGACACGGTTTGGCAAGGCACAACATTTTTGGGTTCAAAACCTGGGAGACTCGACAACGCTCGTGCCTGGTTACTGGGTTACTCGTGACCGCCGACACCGCCTGTGGTGCCGACTGGGTGCCTGTGTCTGGTTACTGGGCTACCCGTGACCGCCGACACCGCCTGTGGTGCCGACTGGGTGCCTGTGTCTGGTTACTGGGCTACCCGTGACCGCCGACACTGCTTTTTGGTTCTGGGCTCCCCGTACCGCGACCTCCTGTGGTGCCGACTGGGTGCCCGTGTTACCCCCTTGGGGCTCCCCTGACCGCCGACACCGCCTGTGGTGCCGACTGGGTGCCTGTGTCTGGTTACTGGGCTACCCGTGACCGCCGACACCGCCTGTGGTGCCGACTGGGTGCCTGTGTCTGGTTACTGGGCTACCGGTGACCGCCGACACCGCCTGTGGTGCCGACTGGGTGCCTGTGTCTGGTTACTGGGCTACCGGTGACCGCCGACACCGCCTGTGGTGCCGACTGGGTGCCTGTGTCTGGTTACTGGGCTACCCGTGACCGCCGACACCGCCTGTGGTGCCGACTGGGTGCCTGTGTCTGGTTACTGGGCTACCCGTGACCGCCGACACCGCCTGTGGTGCCGACTGGGCGCGGCGACTGCAGCTGCTGGCTGCCGGAATGTGCCGGACGTGCACGCTGCTCTCACAGGACGACCCGGTGCACTGCGCTGGCCGACACCCGACCGTCTCAGTGCACGGTGCACGGTGCACGGTGCGCCACGGCGTCCGTGTACATTGTGCCGTGTACACTAGAGGTGGCGAGCACTCACAAATGTTGGGACCCAAGTCCGCGCCAGGCCGGTGTGATGTGACCAAAACCGGTCGAAATGTATTGAAGCCTGGCCAAACATCTCGTTTTGTAGTACATGTATTTTCCTCATATGAAGTGGTACCGCGGTTTCTCTCTTGTTAACTTGAGGTCATATGTGTGGGCAAATTCACACCATCTGCGAAGCACTTGTTCACTCCTAGAACATGATGTTTCCGCTCATGCTTGTCAAGTCACACTGAGGAAGTCCAAATAGACACATGACAAAATTGCTCGATGGAATACTCAGATGGGCCAAGTTCCATCATTGGGTAAAAAGAAGCACGTGCATGTGGTTGTTTTAAAAAAAAACAATTTACTGACGGATCGGTTGAAAACCCGGTATATATCTCACAGCCAGTCCAAAAGCCTGCCGGTGCCGACTGGACTTGCTGACTGCTTTTGGTCCTTAGTTTCCCACCTCTTGACTGCAGATGCGTACACCGTTGGCGCGGTACTTTGCGGCCGTCGTGCACACACTATGCGGGGGTAGTCTTCCAATGAAGACGTCAGTATTTGTTGACGTCAAACGTCTACCAAATCGCAGACGACCCCCGCCAAGCGTGGGGAAGGCTGGGACTCCAGCCATGAAGCGAGCTGCGGAATGGTATCGGGCTGTGTAATTGGCTGGCACAGGAACTGCTGACTGGGCTGGTCCCACGAGAAATGTACTGCTCGGCTGTACAGGCTCGGGTGTACAGCCTCACGACGGATGCTGTGTTGGGGTGTACAGCCTCTACTGCCGACTGGGCTGGTCCCACGAGGAATGTACTGCTCGGCTGTACAGGCTCGGGTGCACAGCCCCACGACGGATGCTGTGCTGGGGTGTACAGCCTCTACGATAGATGTGTTGTGCTGGTTATGACTGGCTAATGGCACTAATGTGTCCGCCTAGTGGCTCGAGGTATGGACAGGCACAGTGGTGCAGGGGGAGAGGAAGGGAGATGTGTCTGTAACAGTTTCGGGAGCCCAGAATCCCGATAATTCAGAGTCCTCGGAGAGATCCAGTAAGTTCATTTGCAGGCATTGAAGAAATTATTCCGACTGCATCAGCTTGGGATTCAAATTGTGTCGGAATGTTGCCGATAGCTGAAATGATACAAAGTTTGGTTACGCTCATGTTCTGGATGACTGGAGCACATTTGGAGCGTGCATGTATTAAAATGGATGTAAACATGCCCCGTTGAGAAAAATTACGTTCCAGTCACATTTCGCCAGCAGTGTCTCCGGTCGGCACGTCCGTATTTGCACTGCTATTGCCAGGGTGCTGCGCGCACTTTCAGTATATTGTTTCTGTGCGGGATGCTGGAGCTGCTGATCTGGTTATGGTGCTCGGCCCTGTGTATATGCGTCCTGATGGATTAGTGCATTTTTTAAATCTACCCAGCACGGCCTGTTGTATGTCATTCCCGTAGCCAGCCGTGTGTGTGTGGGAGATGGGAGGTGATTGATAACGGCACCACATGCAAGATCTTAGGACCACTGGCCAAGTAATTCTGGCGGGAAGTTCCAGCTGCTCAGAGTAATAGGTATGCTGTTTCTGTTTGTGTCTTCTGCTTGCATGCATGCGCCGTGAAGGCTGGGGAAGGCATAATGACAGCAACATAATGATACTGTCATTGCCATGCTTGTGCCACTTGCACAACATTTGCTCGGGTATTAATACCACCGTCTTCAGATGTCGGTGCGTTCCATCTGCACAGCCCCAACAATGAGAGGTTTGAATATCAGCAAAGCGTTTCTAGCAGCCGTGTTGCACTCGCCGACTTCGTAGGCACGTAGGCACGTAAGCACGTAAGCACGTAGGCACGTAGGCACGTAGGCACGTAGGCGCCGCCTTGGTTGGTGCGAGCGGACGACTGTGTGCCGACGACCCGGGTGCTGTCGGCGACGTTGCAATGGTCCGATAGTTAACTTGAGCGTGCCCCCGGGACCACGGGCCGCCACGTCCTCGCCGCTGTGTGTAGTGATGGGTGGATGAGCTGGGGGCGCCGCCACGTATTCGCCGCCGTGTGTAGTGATGGGTGGATGAGCTGGGGGCGCCGCCACGTACTCGCCGCTGTGTGTAGTGATGGGTGGCGCCGCTGTGTGTAGTGATGGGTGGATGAGCTGGGGGCGCCACCACGTACTCGCCGTTGTGTGTAGTGATGGGTGGATGAGCTGGGGGCGCCGCCACGTACTCGCCGCTGTGTGTAGTGATGGGTGGATGAGCTGGGGGCGCCGCCACGTACTCGCCGCTGTGTGTAGTGATGGGTGGCGCCGCTGTGTGTAGTGATGGGTGGATGAGCTGGGGGCGCCGCCACGTACTCGCCGTTGTGTGTAGTGATGGGTAGATGAGCTGGGGGCGCCGCCACGTACTCGCCACTGTGTGTAGTGATGGGTGGATGAGCTGGGGCGCTGCCACGTACTCGCCGTTGTGTGTAGTGATGGGTGGATGAGCTGGGGGCGCCGCCACGTACTCGCCGTTGTGTGTAGTGATGGGTGGATGAGCTGGGGGCACCACCACGTACTCGCCGTTGTGTGTAGTGATGGGTGGATGAGCTGGGGGTGCCGCCACGTACTCGCCGTTGTGTGTAGTGATGGGTAGATGAGCTGGTGGAATCCCGTGTGGACCCTGTTGACCAGGCCTTTGAACTGTGATACCAGAGACAACCAGCGTAAAACAATCTATCAATTTTGGTAGGAAATTACACCCAGCCAAGGGTTGCTTTTTACTCTTCTTACCTCACGCTTTCAGCAGGAATTTTCTACTCCCACGTCTGTGTGGTAGGATATGATTTATATAAAAAAAGACCAGAAAGTTACACACGTTACAGTATAATTTACACTGAAATAATATAAACGCTAATTACTGTCACATTTGTGATTGCCTGGTCGAATGCAATGAAGCCACATCGCCCCAGGGAGCTTGTCGTTTCTATTCCAGTTTATTCGAAATTTTCCACTTCTACACTGTCTTGTGGGAAGTAAGTATTCACTCTCACGCTGCCGTGGAGAAGAGTCATTGGAGCCTGAAGTCAACGCCGGCGCCGGCAGTGGCACGTTCTGCTAATTGACGCGAGCTGCCGGGGCGCGCAATGGCGTCCGTCGAAGCCGCGCGTCCGCGTCCGCCGGGAGCCAATCGATCTGGGCCGATCACGATTATCAGCGAATTGTTACCATTATTGACGAGCGCGGCGGCTGTCTGTGTGGCCGCCGGTGGCGGTAGTCCCCGGTGTCCGTCTGTGTGGCCGCCGGCGGCGGCGGTAATCCCCGACGGCCGGTCTGCGTGGCCACCGGCGGCGGTAATCCCCGGCGGCCGTCTGTGTGGCCGCCGGTGGCGGTAATCCCCGACAGCCGTCTGTGTGGCCGCTGCCGGCGGTAATCCTCGACAGCCGTCTGTGTGGCCGCCGGCCGCGGCGGTAATCCCCGACGGCCGGTCTGCGTGGCCACCGGCGGCGGTAATCCCCGGCGGCTGTCTGTGTGGCCGCCGCCGGCGGTAATCCCCGACAGTCGTCTGTGTGGCCGCCGCCGGCGGTAATCCCCGGCGGCCGTCTGATGACGCCATCTCGGCAGATTTGTGCCCGCTTTAACATGTTTGATGACTGATCACGTGCACGTGATGACAGCTGTTGACGTCATCTGTGGCAGATTTGTGGCCGCTTTAACGCGTCCAATGATCACGGGCACGTGACGCCTGATCGCGTGTCCGCTCTGCTCTCCGCCGCCGCCGCTGCCGCGTGCAGCAGCGCTGGTTCTGGTGTGACAGAAGCGTGTCCAGCGCCACCAACGGTGGCAGGCGGTCGTGGCGTTGCATTGCGGAATTGCAACACAATCCGACCTGCGTTGCAAAGAAATGTGCAGGTATTTTCGTTGTGTAAGCGGTCAAGTAAATTCGAAGCGGATGTTGAGCCAGCGCACAAGATTTGACCCCAGGCAAGACTCATTGCGACCGTGGCTCGCTGCTGGTCGCCCGCGTCCCCGCACTGCAGGATGAGGTGTTAGTACCCCGCGCCAAACAGCTCATTCCTTCACACGATGTATGATACTGGATGTCTAGCGGGATTATGGGCTGCCATGGTGCTGGTACTGCACTCAGTGAATCGCCGAAGTGAACCCAGCGAACCCAGTTAAATGCCGATCTGTGGTGCACGTGTTGGCTGAGTGCGCCAGGTCTCCAACACCCCTGCTGACCTGTGGTGCACATGTTGGCTGAGGACGCCAGGTCTCCAACACCCCTGTCGACCTGTGGTGCACGTGTTGGCTGGGTATTGGAAGTATAATGGTAGGTTAGGGATGGGTTACGTGTAGGTGTTCGCCCGTACGTACCCGCTACCCACGGATAACCAATTGGTATGGGTATATCATTTGAGAGTAAGGAGTGGGGTGCTGGTCAGCAGTTGATGAACCCCATGGGTACATGGTGAGTCAGGATCATTGACTTCAAAGGTCTTCAACAGCGTTGCCCATTTTGCAATTTCTGACTCGATGCATGTATCTTTCTTGAAAATAGCTACAAAATAATAATATAGTATGATGCTGTATTATGACTTAGCAATATGAATATTGAGTGAAGAATGCAAATCACGGAGGGTTGTGCATCACATGCAATGTCTTGCACATAATAGATATTCTTAGCTCTCCAACCCCTGTCCATGCAATGCTATGCTGGACAGGTATCTCCAATATTCCTGGCTATCAAACATTTTTGGTAGCACGAGTTTATGTCAAAAGAACGAAATGAAGCCCGTATGAGGCCCATAGGCTCATGGGTTCCCGTGGGCGCTATATGACCTATGCAGTCGATGCGCCCCTAAACCACAATAACTAACTAACTCATGGGTTCCCATGTGGCACCCATGTTGGAACAGTTGAAGGTTGAGCAGCAGGCCCAAGCGATCGTGAAGATAAAATCCCAATTTCGATGTAATCTGTTTCCTCTTGGCGCAATGTTGGCAGTGCTCAGTGAAATCATGTTAAGCACTCAGACAGCAGGTGTGCCTGGCATGGTACACCTTATCAACCATTCGACATACTTTGTGGAACGAGAACACCAGACCCTCCCATCCCCACGACTAGTTTCCCAGGATGCACTCACACAGGCCACTGAAGACACGTGCAGCTTTCTTATAAAGATGCAAACCATCTATCCGATGCAGACCAATTCGGTCAACGGACATGTTCCACCCAGCGACTGGCAGCATACCAAGTTCACTACACAGTTGACGGGCACGACAGTTCACTGCAAAGGTCAGATAGCTCCTCGTCTGAAGCGCCAAGTCTAGGAAGGATGCTTGCCACCAGATTGACACAGACTACACAGCTAGTTGACAGGCAGTTGCACCGGCCATGGTCACTTTAATGCTCTTGGTGGCTGAGCCTTGGGTTCTTTTACGACGCATTCAACCGCTGAGTGATACCGCGTCGCCAACCTCTCACGTCGATTGGTCGCAGGTGGACTCGGTAACGCCGCCGGTTGCGAGATTGGAACCCACAATCTTGCGATCAAGAGTCCGACCCTCTACCGACTGAGCTACCGCGGCCCCTGCATTTGGTGACTGGTGCCCAAGCCATTACACACATTGGAATATGGCGTTGATACTCAGTGCAGGGATTATGGCTACCAGACCAACCAGCATCCTGACCAGAGCATTTGATAGTATCAAGGCACACGGAAAATGTTACTTTGTGCCAGAAATTGTACTCATCCTGATGCTTTACGAGCCGGACGGAGTTTGCTGAGTCTCCAACCCACTGTCGATATGTGCGGTGCCGGCCCCGGCGACACCGGACACATTGTACACAGCTCATCAGGCCCACCGGACACATTGTGCACAGCTCATCAGCCACCGGACACATTGCACACAGCTCATCAGGCCCACCGGACACATTGTACACAGCTCATCAGCCACCGGACACATTGTACACAGCTCATCATCCCCACGGGACACATTGTACACAGCTCATCAGGCCCACCGGACACATTGTACACAGCTCATCAGCCACCGGACACATTGTGCACAGCTCATCAGCCACCGGACACATTGTACACAGCTAATCATCCACCGGACACATTGTACACAGCTCATCAGCCCCACCGGACACATTGTACACAGCTCATCAGCCCCACGGGACACATTGTACACAGCTCATCAGGCCCACCGGACACATTGTACACAGCTCATCAGGCCACCGGACACATTGTACACAGCTCATCAGCCACCGGACACATTGTACACAGCTAATCATCCACCGGACACATTGTACACAGCTCATCAGGCACTCGCCTGGTCGGGCGCCGCTGGCCCTGGCCTCAGCCACCCTGTACTTGATTTGGTGATGACTGTGGTCCGGGCAGTGGTGTGACCTCGCCTGTCGGTGATCTTGTCTCGCCTTTGCTTTCGCTGAGCCGGCGCTGTTTGATTTGTCCTCATCCGATGTGGTGCCTTTGTTCGCAGAAATCAGCTTTGTGGTCAGACTGGTCGTCATTTGATGTTGTTAGGGTTTTTTTTTTTGCTTATTCACGTCAGTTTATAGTCACCAGACGTTATTTTTTTTTACCGTTGCCGGACATTTGCATGTCCACCTGGGGTGTCAGTGCTGTCGTCATTGTGAAGTTTTCTCTGAAGCTGTTGGTCACTTGTACCAACTCGAAGCCAGGTTTGTCCCCATGAGATTCCATTGTGTTGTCCGGCTCATCCTCACAGGATATGTGTGTATGTTGTCCGGCTCGTCCTCACAGGAGATGTGTGTGTGTTGTCCGGCTCGTCCTCACGGGAGATGTCTGTGTGTTGTCCGGCTCGTCCTCACGGGAGATGTGTGTGTGTTGCCAGCTCGTCCTCACGGGAGATGTGTGTGTGTTGTCAGCGCTCGTCCCACGGGAGATGTCTGTGTGTTGTCCGGCTCGTCCCACGGGAGATGTGTGTGTGTTGTCAGCGCTCGTCCCACGGGAGATGTCTGTGTGTTGTCCGGCTCGTTCCACGGGAGATGTGTGTGTTGTCAGCGCTCGTCCCACGGGAGATGTCTGTGTGTTGTCCGGCTCGTCCTCACAGGAGATGTGTGTGTGTTGTCAGCGCTCGTCCCACGGGAGATGTCTGTGTGTTGTCCGGCTCGTCCTCACGGGAGATGTCTGTGTGTTGTCCGGCTCGTCCTCACGGGAGATGTGTGTGTGTTGTCCGGCTCGTCCTCACGGGAGATGTGTGTGTGTTGTCCGGCTCGTCCTCACGGGAGATGTGTGTGTGTTGTCAGCTCGTCCTCACGGGAGATGTCTGTGTGTTGTCCGGCTCGTCCTCACGGGAGATGTGTGTGTGTTGTCAGCTCGTCCTCACGGGAGATGTGTGTGTGTTGTCAGCTCGTCCTCACGGGAGATGTTTGTGTGTTGTCCGGCTCGTCCTCACGGGAGATGTCTGTGTGTTGTCCGGCTCGTCCTCACTGGAGATGTGTGTGTGTTGTCAGCTCGTCCTCACGGGAGATGTGTGTGTGTTGTCAGCGCTCGTCCCACGGGAGATGTCTGTGTGTTGTCCGGCTCGTCCTCACGGGATATGTCTGTGTGTTGTCCGGCTCGTCCTCACAGGAGATGTGTGTGTGTTGTCAGCGCTCGTCCTCACGGGAGATGTCTGTGTGTTGTCCGGCTCGTCCTCACGGGAGATGTCTGTGTGTTGTCCGGCTCGTCCTCACGGGAGATGTCTGTATGTTGTACGGCTCGTCCTCACGGGAGATGTCTGTGTGTTGTCCGGCTCGTCCCACGGGAGATGTCTGTGTGTTGTCCGGCTCGTCCTCACGGGAGATGTCTGTGTGTTGTCCGGCTCGTCCTCACGGGAGATGTCTGTGTGTTGTCCGGCTCGTCCTCACGGGAGATGTCTGTGTGTTGTCCGGCTCGTCCTCACGGGAGATGTATGTGTGTTGTCCGGCTCGTCCTCACGGGAGATGTGTGTGTGTTGTCCGGCTCGTCCTCACAGGAGATGTGTGTGTGTGTGTGTGTGTGTGTGTTGTCAGCGCTCGTCCCACGGGAGATGTCTGTGTGTTGTCAGCGCTCGTCCCACGGGAGATGTCTGTGTGTTGTCCGGCTCGTCCTCACGGGAGATGTGTGTGTGTTGTCCGGCTCGTCCTCACGGGAGATGTGTGTGTGTTGTCAGCTCGTCCTCACGGGAGATGTCTGTGTGTTGTCCGGCTCGTCCTCACTGGAGATGTGTGTGTGGTCAGCTCGTCCTCACGGGAGATGTGTGTGTGTTGTCAGCTCGTCCTCACGGGAGATGTTTGTGTGTTGTCCGGCTGGTCCTCACGGGAGATGTCTGTGTATTGTCCGGCTCGTCCTCACTGGAGATGTGTGTGTGTTGTCAGCTCGTCCTCACGGGAGATGTGTGTGTGTTGTCAGCGCTCATCCCACGGGAGATGTCTGTGTGTTGTCCGGCTCGTCCTCACGGGATATGTCTGTGTGTTGTCCGGCTCGTCCTCACAGGAGATGTGTGTGTGTTGTCAGCGCTCGTCCTCACGGGAGATGTCTGTGTGTTGTCCGGCTCGTCCTCACGGGAGATGTCTGTGTGTTGTCCGGCTCGTCCTCACGGGAGATGTCTGTGTGTTGTCCGGCTCGTCCTCACGGGAGATGTCTGTGTGTTGTCCGGCTCGTCCTCACGGGAGATGTGTGTGTGTTGTCCGGCTCGTCCTCACAGGAGATGTGTGTGTGTGTTGTCAGCGCTCGTCCCACGGGAGATGTCTGTGTGTTGTCCGGCTCGTCCCACGGGAGATGTCTGTGTGTTGTCCGGCTCGTCCTCACGGGAGATGTGTGTGTGTTGTCCGGTTCGTCCTCACGGGAGATGTCTGTGTGTTGTCCGGCTCGTCCTCACGGGAGATGTCTGTGTGTTGTCCGGCTCGTCCTCACGGGAGATGTGTGTGTGTTGTCAGCGCTCGTCCCACGGGAGATGTCTGTGTGTTGTCCGGCTCGTCCCACGGGACATGTCTGTGTGTTGTCCGGCTCGTCCCACGGGAGATGTCTGTGTGTTGTCCGGCTCGTCCCACGGGAGATGTCTCTGTGTGTTGTCCGGCTCGTCCCACAGGAGATGTCTGTGTGTTGTCCGGCTCGTCCTCACGGGAGATGTCTGTGTGTTGTCCGGCTCGTTCCCACGGGAGATGTATGTGTGTTATCCGGCTCGTCCCACGGGAGATGTGTGTGTGTTGTCCGACTCGTCACACGGGAGATGTCTGTGTGTTGTCCGGCTCGTCCCACGGGAGATGTCTGTGTGTTGTCCGGCTCGTCCCACGGGAGATGTGTGTGTGTTGTCCGGCTCGTCCTCACGGGAGATGTCTGTGTGTTGTCCGGCTCGTCCCACGGGAGATGTCTGTGTGTTGTCCGGCTCGTCCTCACGGGAGATGTCTGTGTGTTGTCCGGCTCGTCCCACGGGAGATGTCTGTGTGTTGTCCGGCTCGTCCTCACGGGAGATGTGTGTGTGTGTTGTCAGCGCTCGTCCCACGGGAGATGTGTGTGTGTTGTCCGGCTCGTCCTCACGGGAGATGTCTGTGTGTTGTCCGGCTCGTCCTCACGGGAGATGTCTGTGTGCGACAGGAGCAGGCCAGGGAGTCCCGCAAGCAGGCGACCTCGCCTGAAGAGAGTGATGACCTGTCGCCGCTGCCGGCCCAGACGGCAGGCGCCGTCCGAAGGCGGGGCGCCATCTCGGCCGAGCCAGTCACAGAGGACGACGCCACCAGCTACGTCAAGAAGGTCAGTCCCGGTGGCCTTGGGTCGGGGTGTGTGGTGGACGGTCAGGTGGAGGGTGTCATGGGCCGCGCCAAGATGGCAGATCCGTATCGGTTGTCCGTTGGGGGTGTGCAGCTTGGTTCGGTGAACGTCGGCACCAGCTCCCTCTAAAGGGTAGTCATATGCTAGGCTGTGTATCCGTTTGCAATTATGAAGCCTCCTTGCTCGTTGGGAGGGCCTGAGCCCCTAACATTTCATTCACATTTGGCAATGCTATTTAAGCCCTCAACTATCAGGCTGTGAACCGACACTACATCAAGTTTGTGGTGAGGAACTAACCGCTGGAGCCTCCCACCTCCATGCGGTCATCTTGGCGAAGCCTCGACTGGTCCGACACCCGTGCGGCGTCACCAGCTGCGTCATACGGCACCAGCACCAGCTGCGCCATACGGCCGGTCGTCCGCCGATCTTGTTGCCAGGGCCGGGTGAACACTGTGCCGCTAGTTGTGTCGAAAACTGCCCGCTCCGAAGACGTCTCCACCAGCTGGGTGTGACGTCTCCACCAGCTGGGTGTGACGTCTCCACCAGCTGGGTGTGACGTCTCCACCAGCTGGGTGTGACGTCTCCACCAGCTGGACGTGACGTCTCCACCAGCTGGGTGTAACGTCTCCACCAGCTGGACGTGACGTCTCCACCAGCTGGGTGTGACGTCTCCACCAGCTGGACGTGACGTCTCCACCAGCTGGGTGTGACGTCTCCACCAGCTGAGTGTGACGTCTCCACCAGCTGGGTGTAACGTCTCCACCAGCTGGGTGTGACGTCTCCACCAGCTGGGTGTGACGTCTCCACCAGCTGGACGTGACGTCTCCACCAGCTGGGTGTGACGTCTCCACCAGCTGGGTGCGGCGAAACTCCGCGCATGCCGCGATGCTGGTGGAAACTGCTGGGGGGGAAGTTATTTTTTTAGGCGTGCTGCACCATAAAGGTCATTTGCGCCGCCTTTAAAGCGAGTACGTTACATGCCTGGCTAAGAAAGAGTGTTTGCAATCAAGGTGCAGGCAAGTAGATATTTACGTTAAGGTAATTTTTACGTTATGGTTTGTGTTAGGTTTTGAGTGGTGAAGGCTGGGTTGGGGACATCTTCCTGATGTCTAAATGGTTTTAATGTTACTTTATTCCTCCTTAAAATTATCTGTAGTTTGTGTGGGTGGGGGTAGAGAGTGGCAATAAGTTGATTTTGCCAGGGTGCCGACTTTAGCCTACTCTTATCGAAGAGCACCGAGGGATCGTGCGAGCACCGTGCGAACAAGGAGGAAATTGTCCGCACCGCCTCTCACGCCGGCTGCCGCGTATTAGTAGTTAGTGGCGGGTTGGTCTAAGCATGCCATGCAGGGTTGTCAGTTGGGTTTGTACGGTGTTTTTTCCTAAATCAAGTCGGCTCGTCTACGTCCGAAGGCACCGCTAGGTAGCCATTTATTTATAACTGGGAATCAAATTGGCCCATGTACGTCCGACGCCATTCGGGGATGGCTATTTTCGTGTTTCCTACGAGTGTTTCGCGGGCATGTATTGCAAGTTGGTGGTGTGGTGCCTACAGTGCTCCTGCTAGATTTGTGGCATACAGGTATTCAAAAAGCATTTGAAGGAGTTCTGGGTGCTTGTCACCGAGAAGCGATGGAAGCGATAGGGTGATGCCCTCTCTTTGGCAGAATGCCTTAAGTGGCTGTCTTTGAGAGTTAAAGCTACTACAGTCTAGCAAAATGTGGTCTATGCTTAACGTGGTGTTGCAGGTGTCGCAGTGAGGTGTTGTGTACTGGTCACCCTCTAATTGAGGCTTTGTTAGTTTTATGCAACCAGTTCTGAGTCTAGTGAGGATGACCTCTTTTTGTCGGTGGGATTGATTTGATGTGTTCCATGTGCCTATTGTTGGTTTGATTGCGTGGGTGTGGTTGTATTTGTGTTATGTCAAGTTGTGTCGTGTCCATGTGCTCTGTTGGTGTTGGCAAATGTGGTGTTGTAGGAGTGCTTTGCAATCGTCTACCGAATATTCCACGCTAGGGTAAGTGTTCGATGCCAAGGCTAGCTTTGCAAGCCGGTCTGCTTCTTCGTTACCTGGGATGTTGACGTGACCCGGAATCCAGAGGAAGGAAAGTTCATGGTTACGTTATGGGCCACGATTTGTTGGATTCTGTCAATGACGTGATGTGGACAGTCGTGGATGTTGCTAATTGACGGAAGGACGCATTTGGAGTGAGCAAATCACTACGTGTTTCTAGCTTTACGCCTCAAGAGAATGGAGATAGCGGCCAAAATGGCTATTGCTTCAGCGGAGTAGATGGAAAAGTTATCCGGTAGACGCTTGGAAAGTTGAAGGCCTGGTCCAGTGATGCCGATGCCTACCTTTGCGTCGTGTTTCGACCCATCCGTGAATACTAGTGTTTTGTGATTGTTGTCGTCGACGTACTTGTGGAAGATGCCAAGAATTTCCGCCGATGTGATACTGGGTTTCTTTTCCGAGAGCAAATACTCAACCTTTGGTTGACTGAGGGTCCAGAGTGGCCTAGTGGGCGGTTGAGCTGCTGTGGTTGGCATTGTGAGGTTAAGATCTGAAAGGTCCGTGACAATTTGAATGCTATATGGTGGGAGTTTGCGCCCAAATCGGCTCTTGTCCTATCTGTCAGGCGTAAAGCAGCGCTGTGCCGGGTGATTTTTAATGGATTTGATTTTGATGTGGTAGCGGCACAGCTGTTGTGTCCTGAAGTGGAGTGGGGGCGTGTTTGAGTCCACTAGAAGACTGGTCACGGGTGTGCCGGTGTGGTGCACCTGGACGCGTTGTGTTCGGCTTTTGAGCTTTGGGACGACTCAGAGCGCGTGCTCGTGACGTCATTGCGCTCTGATCTACCTTCGCCACACATGGCTACATACTGACTGGTGGTGACCTAGCGTTTGTGTCCACATTGTTCTGATCCGCTTACTGTGTATCATGTTTGTGTAGGCTACTTACGGTTGGAACCGCTACGACGCCAGGTATTAGGACGGCTGAACACCGACACTTGTTTGCGTACACCACTAGGTAACGGCTCTGAAGTCGTGACGTCTGTGAACGTTTATACCTTCCTCCAACAAGCACGATTTAATGTGAGATGCCGCCACCCGCGATGATCAATAACTGGCTGCTGTAGCGGCATCGTAGATTGTTTGCAATACAGTTCTGGGCGCCAAATGACCCTGGCAGTCGACGCGCCCCATAACTCCAGTTCATCATGATCGTCAGCACTCACTGGGGCCCAGGTCACGTTGGCAGGCCTCCAGCCAGAGCTCCGACCTAATCCGCACTGAGCTCGCTAGCGAGCCGGCGGCCATTCCCGGCTCATGGGTACGTTCGATTACTTTGAAAGCCATCAACGTTTTCCGGTCATGCGGCACATACGTAGCCAACACGTACTGCACATACTGCACATTTGTACCAGTGCAACAACGTTTAATCCAGAAGGCAAAAAAATGTTTGCGGAAAAGCGTTAAATATGTGTCATAGTTGAGTGTTTTCAGCCTAAAGTACTGGTGCCGACAATTCGTCAATATACTATAAGGGGATAAATGAGCAAGTTTTTCACGGTTGTCGCTTAGAAGAACAAGGGCAACTCTGATTCCTGTTCGGACTTCTGGGTTCAATTTTACCCTATGTGACATCTGAAAATCCAGGTCCAGGGTCAGGTCAGGTAAATGTGGTAGAACCTAAAAATATCATAAATTTCCGCTGGTTCGGACCCAAACACACGCTTTTAGCTTTAGGAATGGAAATAAACGATAAAATGGAATTCAGTACCTGAAATTGCCCAGAGGCACATTTAGCATGAAAACTGAGTTCTCAAGGGTCACCCGAGTTCAATTACTTTGGTTTGCTTAAGATGACTTTAAAAAAAACCTGAGTTGACCCCGTCTGGAGAGGAAATTTATTCCAGGCTACCTATGGCTCTGCATTTAGCTCCAGTGTTGACTGCATGCCCAGAAGACTAAAAATGGGTGTTTAGGACCCAAAGATTCGGCAATCTGTGATAGTTTTAGGTGTTAGCATGTTATCCTGATCTCACCATGACCTGAGCTTTTAGGTGTTTCATTCAGGGTGTTGAATTCAGAAACGTCCGAGGAAGAGGTCTAAACCAAAAATAGCGCCATTGCCCGCTTTATGTTGGAGTACCTGCCGCCTACAGGTAACAGGTCAAGAGGGTGTGCGGCCCAGATGTAACTCCAAGCATAAGCCGTGCTTATCATTGGAATTGTCTGATTCAAAGCTTTTGATTGTTGTCAGAACAGATTGTCATTCAAATCGGTTGAGTGGTTCTTGAGATGCACAAGGTCAGCGTGCGCTTAGACACCCAAAATACCGTTTTAAAAAGTACTGGTTGGCATTGTTGCCAAAATCGCCTGTTTGGCACCCTCATCACACTATATCTCATGGAATATATATGCCCATTCTTACAAACCGCGTATGCGCACTCTTACCAGACCTTGTTCGTAAGAGTTAATATTTGGCGTATTGCAGGAGAAAGTTCATCAGTAAAATCCAGGCGAGGCTAGTGATCCGGTGCCTTGGTTGATGGTGATCTTAGGGCTAGAGATCTGACATCTTGGTTAAAGGTAAACAAATGCTTGAGCTATATGTTGGTATAAAAATAACGACTCTAGGTTACATAGCAAAAGCTATCAGATACTGAACGTTTGTTTGTTGTGCGCACGCCGCCTGCTACCTAATCTGTACATCGAACTCTGACGTGGAGTTTGCTGACACCTCAATACTGAGTGTATTGAGGTTGTCAGCATACTCTGACGTGGAGTGTATTGAGGTTGTCAGCAAACTCTGACGTGGAGTGTATTGAGGTTGTCAGCGAACTCTGACGTGGAGTGTGTTGAGGTTGTCAGCGAACTCTGACGTGGAGTGTACTGAGGTTGTCAGCGAACTCTGACCTATAGTGTAGTGAAGACCGCCAGGGAGCTCTGACGCAGGGTTGAATTTACAGTATGTGACCCTGGATTTGGGGAAGAAAGGGGGTTCGATATTGTCTGTCCAATCGGGGGAGGATACTCCCATTTTTGGTTGCGGTATCAGATGTTCTCCTTTGTGTCTTGCAGTGAGTTTTGGAATTGTATCATAGAACAGTCATTGTCGCAGAACTATTAAGCCTTCCAGTGAGAAAAAAATGAGAGGATAATTTTTCAGAAGAGGATTATGTCCTGGATGACAAAATCCAAGAAGCAGGAACAGCCTATGTTTCTAACCCAGCTCTGACGTGGGCTGACTCTGATGTGGATTGGGGCCTGGAGCAGCGTTAAAATAGTGATTTCTCGTTAGGTGTGAGATGTCGAAACGAGTACGGCAGGATGTCGAATTCGCCATGGAAGTAATGCTATTTATAATCGTGTAAATCTTGCAAACCCAGCGTTGAGATAATTGCGCACATATGACTGTTCCCGTTTTGCATGTTTTGAAATGCATTTTGTCTGGATATACCGGTATCAACGATAACGATGCAAACACCTATGCCATAAACTGACATTATATGACATAGCGCATCATAGGTAATCTCTTCACCTCAAATTTCCCTACTCCAGTGGGATGTGGACTGTACTGGGCCACCAGTGGGCTGTCTGATGTGGACTGTACTGGGCCACCAGTGGGCTGTCTGATGTGGACTGTACTGGGCCACCGGTGGGTTGTCTGTTGTGGGCTGTACTGTGGCCACCAGTGGGCTGTCTGATGTGGACTGTACTGGGCCACCAGTGGGCTGTCTGATGTGGACTGTACTGTGGTCACCAGTGGGCTGTCTGATGTGGACTGTACTGGGCCACCAGTGGGCTGTCTGATGTGGACTGTACTGTGGTCACCAGTGGGCTGTACTGTGGTCACCAGTGGGCTGTCTGATGTGGGCTGTACTGGGCCACCAGTGGGCTGTCTGATGTGGACTGTACTGGGCCACCAGTGGGCTGTCTGATGTGGACTGTACTGTGGTCACCAGTGGGCTGTCTGATGTGGACTGTACTGTGGTCACCAGTGGGTTGTCTGATGTGGACTACTGTGGTCACCAGTGGGCTGTCTGATGTGGACTGTACTGTGGTCACCAGTGGGCTGTACTGTGGTCACCAGTGGGCTGTCTGATGTGGGCTGTACTGGGCCACCAGTGGGCTGTCTGATGTGGACTGTACTGTGGTCACCAGTGGGTTGTCTGATGTGGACTACTGTGGTCACCAGTGGGCTGTCTGATGTGGACTGTACTGGGGTCACCAGTGGGCTGTCTGATGTGGACTATACTGTGGTCACCAGTGGGCTGTCTGATGTGGACTGTACTGTGGTCACCAGTGGGCTGTCTGATGTGGACTGTACTGTGCCATCAGTGGGTTGTCTGTTGTGGGCTGTACAGTGGCCACCAGTGGGTTGTCTGATGTGGACTACTGTGGTCACCAGTGGGCTGTCTGATGTGGACTGTACTGGGCCACCAGTGGGCTGTCTGATGTTGGCTGTACTGGGGTCACCAGTGGGCTGTATGATGTGGACTATACTGTGGTCACCAGCGGACTGTCTGATGTGGACTGTACTGGGCCACCAGTGGGCTGTCTGATGTGGACTGTACTGGAGTCACCAGTGGGCTGTATGATGTGGACTATACTGTGGTCACCAGCGGACTGTCTGATGTGGACTGTACTGGGCCACCAGTGGGCTGTCTGATGTTGGCTGTACTGGGGTCACCAGTGGGCTGTCTGATGTTGGCTGTACTGGGGTCACCAGTGGACTGCGTGATGTGGGCTGTACTGGGGTCACCAGTGGGCTGTCTGATGTGGGCTGTACTGGGGTCACCAGTGGGCTGTACTGGGGCCACCAGTGGGCTGTCTGATGTGGGCTGTACTGGGGTCACCAGTGGGCTGTATGATGTGACCGTAACGAGGTTGCGAGGTAGCTGACAGACCGATCTTCGATTCCGTTGAGTGGAACTGAAGAGGCCGATAGGAGATCGATGCGATGCCGCCTTCGCCGCCTTCGCCGCCTTCGCTGCCTTCGCTGGCGCGAGAACAGTTCTGTTCCGGCGTGTTCTTTTTCTCCGACGGGCGCCCTTTGTTTTTCGATGGTGAGTGCGTTTTTCTGTGGCGCCGGCAAATGCGGTGCCGTCCGGAGAGATGACTGTCTCCCACGAGACGGGGAGCAGAGGTGTTTTCGCCAGCCAACGAATTCCGAGCGCGAGCGTCGGGGAGCCCCCAATATACGTGACGATAAAAGAAAACATTCTTGAACGGGTGGGTGCTGATAATGTACAAGTTTCACGTGATGGGTTTTTGGTTGCAAAAAAACCGTAGTACTACTTCGTAGACAAAACTGAAATATTTTTATCACAGGAGAAGCATTTACAGTGTAATTTAATAATTTCACTTAGGGGTTGCCATCGATTTCAAAACCTTCTCGTAGCAATGACGTCACCGATGTGGGTCTCGAAACGGCCAAGCCTGAAACGCACAGGGAACCATACGTTGGATTGTTCCATGCGAAGTTTTCCAACCGACTTGTGTCATGGATACTAAGGCGAGGGCTTGTGATACTGAAATGGTACTAATTTTAACGAAAATATGAAACTTGGAAGGGTAGGTAATCTATTATGGTGGTAATACAACAACTGACATTTTTGTTTTAAATCCGGCGCAATGCGGTGCGTACAAAAAGCAAAAGCTGGTACTATGTTTATGGGTAAAATAAGTAAAATATTGGAAAAGATAATGACACAAATTACGTGTGGCTTAGCTGAACAAACACCATGGCTTCCCCCTCAGCAAAACAGAAGCTGATTATACCTAGTTCCATAATTGGCACTCCATAGTGGGGTAAACTGCAAGGTGCATCCCAATGTAAGTGCTTGATTGATGATCAATGAATAGCATGCCAAGTTTATTTTAATTTGTGAATATTGCACATTTTACATCACATGATTGGTAAAATATATGGGCAAATATATAGAGATGCAGTTGAAATGCACATGTGTATTGTGATAGTTTGGCAGATTGTTGGCTTAATTTTTACATGGAATGTCAGGCATATTGTGGAATTTCACTGAACTTGAGAAAAGCATTACGAGTATACTACTGCTGGGGTTTCTGCAGTTCTTTTTGGAAAATAGAATGGCGGTCGGGCATTATTGTGCCTTAAGGTATTCACGAAACAAATTGTGCATACATTTACCTGCATGAAGCAATGTGGTTAGGCTTGGCTATGTCAGATTTGGTTAGGTTTTTATCTGGAAAGTTGTGTTTTGTATATTTTTGAGTTTTTTGTCTTGAAAGCTTGTTACGTTATGTTTGGTTTTTCGAGTAATCTTTTTAAAGAGCAAATCTTGCTTGAATTTTGTGCACTTTTGAAGTTATTTTGTCCATGGGAGGTTAGGTTAGGTTAGGCTATGCTACACTTTTTTCTTTTCCGTTTTTGCATTATATTTCTGATATATTATCCATCTTCAAGCCCATTTTTGGTGTTATTTTGCCAGTCAACTGAAGCGAATGCATTTCCAGAGAAAACGACTAGCCACACCATGTTGACCACATTCATCAACATTGCGCTGGAAAAAGAAATTCAAAGAATTCAAAAATTACCGTACAGCACAATTTTTCCAAATGTATTGCCATCTTCAGCATGCTGCAGTCAGCTAGAAAATGTTAATTCTCTTCACTTAATGCTAATATGAATGGATTGTGGACATCCATGTTTCCAAGATGTATACTAACAAGTTCCCATCTTTGTAAAAAGTATACTTTTATGTTGTGGACGTTTTCACAAAAATGGAAGATAAAATCACCGTTTTCAAGCTAAACCTTGGTGTGAAAAACCTCAATGTTTACACTTCTGAGGAATATACTCTGGTTCCAGCCTCCCCATCATCCTTAGGCGTGCCCACGCCTATCAAAATACTCGTACTCCTGTTTACCAGTGGCACATATACATAGAAATGTTCGTCGTAGCAAGCGGGACCACTAGCAGAGATCAGCGGACTGTCTCGGCGTGCAGAATTGCTCGACAACGTCCTCATCTTGTCGGCCGTCGGGAGGCCGATGGACATTGCGTCTGGCTTACTTGCAGTTCCATTTGTATACATCGGCACAAACAAGAATAATAGCGCCGTTTTCTACAATCCATTTGCCCCTGACGATCGGATGTGAGCCAAGCTAAAGCTGTCGCGATTACTACGAACTGGCAGGGTCCGAAATGGAAGATATAATGGGCAGCAGTCAAGCATTGCTGAACTCTACATATGTGACATCACATATTTTTTACCAATGGCAAATCGAGGCATTCTGAGGCGATTATTTTAATTGTTTAAGTAATTTAGGGATTCTAGAAATAAGTCAATGCCATCATCGTCTTTAAAATTAAAAATCACTAGTGGATCTTGAAAAAAATATGGTCTGTCCCGACATGAAACTTGTCCATTGTACAATTAAAGGTCGCACTGTGTCCATGCCGAGGCCAGTGAAGAAACACCGTGCAGTGTCCAGGGCAGGGCTTTTCGACCCGGGCAGGGATCCTGCAAGCGGTGGGGTGTTGAGAATAATGATGCAACACTTGAGATGATGATGATTTTAGGGGCGCATCGACCAGGGTAGGTCATTTAGCGCCCATAACAATTCAGACAGAATGTATGCCGCGAAAAATCAATCCTGGTCGAAGTGCCCTAAAGCCGAAATAACTAACAGAATGTATGCAGTGGTTTCTGCTGGAAAAACAAGCAGAACGGGAAGTGCATTGCACAGTGCAAGGCTGACCTGGTCTCGGTCATATCGGTAATTAATGGCTTTGTAATAACTCGGTTTATATAGACAGTAACCTTCTGTGAAACTTGCATAAATCCTCTGGTGGCAAGTACAAATGCAAGTGAGAAGCAACTGGGTATAGGTGCCGTGCCTCGCCACCTTGACGGGATTCAAATGGTTCCTTTGAAATTAACATTGAATCGAAATATAATTTAATTGAAACGTTCGTCTTGCCAGGTAATATTTTTCGTCACAACCATGTTTTCCGGAGGTATGGAAAGGCAGCAACAGTTTGCAAACTCGGCGTGCGGTCCGGACATTGCGTTGGATCTTTGCGTCGCGTGGATTCAAAACCGCCGATCGTTTCGAATTAACAGAGTGGGTTAAACCCAATGCTACCAATACCGTCGACGTACCTTCCCTAATAACCCGCCACGTACAGAGGCCAATCTTACTAGAATTGCAGGCTGTGTATTCACACCGAATTCGGTGTGAATACACAGTTTGTGTTGTTATTTGTAAAGATGACATTTCACTAACATGAGCTAACAAAACTACAAAATCCAAAGTACATCGTTTGTTAACCACAAGCTGTGGCAGATGTGTGTCATTACATCATTTGTATTCCACAAAGGTTGTTGATTGTCAACAATCGTTGTCGGTCCACCGTTTGTGCTAACACACGCTCTGGGCTGTGGGATTAGTGCCGGTAAAAAAGGATTCAAATATGCGCCAATGAATTCAGGTACCTACGTGCTTGTTATATTTGTTATGACATTCCGCAGTTGAGACCTGTTCTCGATGTTGGTCTTCATGCCTGCACTGTCAGTGCCAAGGTCAATATTTGAAGGGTGTCGCGGTTGTGACGGAATGCGGCTTTGTTTGTTTACATTCCGAGCTCAGCTGATTTTCTTATCAAGGGCTTGAATTGAATGACTTATTGTTTCGAAATAAATAACCTGGTGCTCTAGACCCTGGTGCCATAGACCGTGTCCTAGACCCTGGTGCCCTGGACCCTGGTGTCCTTGGCCTGGCTGCCCTAGACCCCTGGTGTCCGCTGGCTGCCCTAGACCCGGTTGCGTGTCCTTGGCCTGGCTGCCCTAGACCCGGCCGCCCCTGACCCTGGTGTCCTTGGCCTGGCTGCCCTAGACCCGGCCCCGGACCCTGGGCCAGTCTGGCTAGACCCGGCTGCCCCGGACCCTGGTGTCCTAGGCCTGGCTGCCCTAGACCCGGTTGCCGCCGGTGTCCTTGGCCTGGCTGCCTTAACCCGCCGCCCCTGACCCTGGTGTCCTTGGCCTGGCTGCCCTAGACCCGGTTGCCCCGGACCCTGGTGTCCTTGGCCTGGCTGCCCTAGACCCGGTTGCCCCGGACCCTGGTGTCCTAGGCCTGGCTGCCCTAGACCCGGCTGCCCCGGACCCTGGTGTCCTAGGCCTGGCTGCCCTAGACCCGGTTGCCCCGGACCCTGGTGTCCTTGGCCTGGCTGCCCTAGACCCGGCCGCCCCTGACCCTGGTGTCCTTGGCCTGGCTGCCCTAGACCCGGCTGCCCCCGTTCCTAGGCCTGGCTGCCCTAGACCCGGTTGCCCCGGACCCTGGTGTCCTAGGCCTGGCTGCCCTAGACCCGGCTGCCCCGGACCCTGGTGTCCTTGGCCTGGCTGCCCTAGACCCGGCTGCCCCGGACCCTGGTGTCCTTGGCCTGGCTGCCCTAGACCCGGTTGCCCCGGACCCTGGTGTCCTAGGCCTGGCTGCCCTAGACCCGGCTGCCCCGGACCCTGTCGCCCCAGACACTGGCGCATTCCACTCGTGGCAACGAATCGGTGTGATCAGTGTGATCAGTGTGATCAGTGTGATCGATGATATCGATGTGATCACTGATTTCGCTGTGATCAAGATACTTTTAGCAAGATGTTTTAATGCATTGTGTTCTGAAACTCCGTACGGTACTAATCATCGACAGTGTGCGAATGATCAAAACAGTTTGTCGACTCACTTCTGAGCGATAGTTTGGCGAGCAGCTGCGCCGTTATGTCGGGGAAAGGCCGGCAGAAGAACGCCTCCAGAGGAGTTTGTAAGCTTGTTTCTTCTCCTCAGTAAATCACACCTATTGGGTGGAAAATCTTGGCTATGACGTCCTGCTGGATCTGTTGTGTGTTTATGGACCATTGTCCAGTGTTCTATATTTGTGAGAGCGTGTGTGTGTATGTGCGTGCACGTCTCCATGTGTGGTCGCGTGCGTACGCAATGAAATATCGGTAGTAGGGAGCATTGTATATCTTCAGCTTGCCCGGTTGCACATACTGTGTTTGCGGCGTGTCAGCTGTGTGCGAGTTAAGGGCATTACGAAGTGTTTTTGTTTGTTTGTGCGTGTGTGAGTTCTTTCTGTGGTCGAGCTTTGTGCACACATGTCTGTTCTGCGACGATATCTTCATGGCGTGTGGGAGGCCTGTTGGCTGCGCGCGCGTATTTGAGCCGGAGGTTGTATTGTGCCGTGCAGTTGTGAGAAATTTCACGCTGGCCGGTCCAGCTGTGCAGAGTTTCACGCTGGCCGGTCCAGCTGTGAGGAGTTTCACGCTGGCCGGACCAGCTGTGCAGGGAGTTTCACGCTGGCCGGTCCAGCTGTGCAGAGTTTCACGCTGGCCGGTCCAGCTGTGAGGAGTTTCACGCTGGCCGGTCCAGCTATACAGAGGGTCGGCGCTGAAGAGGCCGTTGTTTTCAGTCCATTTTCAGAGCCTCTCATCTTGATAATCACTCGGCAAGGGCTGGGTGGCTCTAATGCATTCTGTAGACGGCTACCCGTGTTGTTCGATCTGATCGGGTCGGATGTTATCTAGTCTGGCGCGGTCTGGTTTTGTATTTTGTCTCGTCTGGTCTGCGGTACCTTTGGCGTTGTCTTGTATCTCTCGCCCGCTGTCTTATCGGGTCAGGTCTGGTCTGGTCTGGTCTGGTCTGGTCTGGTCTGGTCTCCAGGGAATGCAAATTTTGGCGTCACAGACATGCGTCTGGTGCGATGAAGAGAAGCACACGGCCTTGAGCGTCTGGTGAATGCCATCTGGGAAACAAACCGGCAAACGCAGAAAATAACCGCCCGACTGGCCCCGTCAGCATACGAGAAAATCGATCCTCTGACTGCGGCGCTACACCCCAAGTCGATCGGAATCCAGCTGGTGAAAGCTTCTTGTGGCAGGAATCGAGTCGGCGACTTGTGAGTTGTCGCTGATGTGATCGCCACGGGAGTAGACGACGTCGGGTGTGAAACTCTGACGATGCTGCGTGTGTGTGTGTGTGCACTACAGCGTGCACTGTGCACTTCGCACTGCGCAAATATTGTTACCCGTTAGCTGTATGCGGTGCTTTGAGTGGCATGCCCATGGTGGTGGCGCCAACATCAAATTAATAAAGCTCATTTGCCGAAGAGCTGTTTTCCCAGTGACCTACTAGGAGGAAGGACTTTTCAGTGATCTGTTATGTGACCTGTTATGTTATGTGACCTGTTACACAGTGACCTGTTATGGAGGGATGGAACACTTCTTACGGTGACCTACTGGGAGGGAGGGATTTCTCACAGCGGCCTACTTGGACTGAGGGATAAAGAGCTTTCTCACAGTAGCATACTGGGAGTAAGGGACGAAGAGCTTTCCGATAGTGACCTGCTGAGAGGGAGGGATTATGCAATTGCAAACGTATACGTTTCTCAAAGTCCTGCCTGCAGACTGGGATAATAGAAAGACTGCTGTTGAGACGGGAATAGCATATGTATCCAGTCCGCCGCCATGTGAAGTGTTGAGTAGGGAACAGACGACACGGGATTGTGCTGTGCATTACCTCCAGGCCGCCGCCATGCGAAGTGTTGAGTATGGAGCAGACGGACGGGACTGTGCCGTGCATTACCTCCAGTCCGCCGCCATGCGAAGTGTTGAGTATGGAGCAGACGGACGGGACTGTGCCGTGCATTACCTCCAGTCCGCCGCCATGCGAAGTGTTGAGTATGGAGCAGACGGACGGGACTGTGCCGTGCATTACCTCCAGTCCGCCGCCATGCGAAGTGTTGAGTATGGAGCAGACGGACGGGACTGTTCCGTGCATTACTTCCAGTCCGCCGCAATCTGCGCCGGGCACCCAGCCCGGATCCGCTCACCTCAGAGATCTGACGTCTGACTCAGTTCTCCTTGAGCTGGCTCGCGTCCAGATCAGGCGATCAAATCTAAAACTGAGCAAAAAATGCGAGTCACTGAAGGTTCTGCCGAAGGTTCTGTATAACCGAGGCAGTGGTGCTGACTTAAATACACAGGTAAATAAACATATCCAGCCGGCCACCACATGAAGCGAGATGCCGGTTGTCGCCACCTCTGTCCCGTCGCAGCGGCTTGAAGGCTGGCTGTGGTACAGTTGTGTGGGTGTGTTGTTGCGGACTCGATGCCAGGACTGCTGTGTCTCCATGCTCCTTGACCTGCACCTCCTCTCAGTTCCAATTTCCCCGCCCTCTAACGTGTGCCAGAATACTAGACGGGATGCCGAATAAATAATGCGCGTGTCTGCAGCATCGCCGTAGAACTTCGTTTCAGTCTGGTTTCAGATGCGCGACAAATGAGTGCGCCAGTGATAGATGGCGGACGTGTTATGCTGCGTGCTGCCGGCGCCTGGCTCGGCCGCTCCTCCTGTCCGACCGTTGCCAAGTGTGTGCCGAGGCGCATCACGTGTGGCAGTTCCGACCGTTGCCAAGTGTGTGACGAGGCGCATCACGTGTGGCAGTTCCGACCGTTGCCAAGTGTGTGACGAGTCGGATCACGTGTGGCAGTTCCGACCGTTGCCAAGTGTGTGCCGAGGCGGATCACGTGTGGCAGTTCCGACCGTTGCCAAGTGTGTGCCGAGGCGGATCACGTGTGGCAGTTCCGACCGTTGCCAAGTGTGTGACGAGGCGGATCACGTGTGGCAGTTCCGACCGTTGCCAAGTGTGTGACGAGGCGGATCACGTGTGGCAGTTCCGACCGTTGCCAAGTGTGTGACGAGGCGGATCACGTGTGGTGTGACGAGGCGGATCACGTGGCAGTTCCGACCGTTGCCAAGTGTGTGACGAGGCGGATCACGTGTGGCAGTTCCGACCGTTGCCAAGTGTGTGACGAGTCGGATCACGTGTGGCAGTTCCGACCGTTGCCAAGTGTGTGACGAGGCGGATCACGTGTGGCAGTTCCGACCGTTGCCAAGTGTGTGCCGAGGCGCATCACGTGTGGCAGTTCCGACCGTTGCCAAGTGTGTGACGAGGCGGATCACGTGTGGCAGTTCCGACCGTTGCCAAGTGTGTGACGAGGCGGATCACGTGTGGCAGTTCCGACCGTTGCCAAGTGTGTGACGAGGCGGATCACGTGTGGCAGTTCCGACCGTTGCCAAGTGTGTGACGAGGCGGATCACGTGTGGCAGTTCCGACCGTTGCCAAGTGTGTGACGAGGCGAGCGGATCACGTGTGGCAGTTCCGACCGTTGCCAAGTGTGTGCCGAGGCGGATCACGTGTGGCAGTTCCGACCGTTGCCAAGTGTGTGCCGAGGCGGATCACGTGTGGCAGTTCCGACCGTTGCCAAGTGTGTGCCGAGGCGGATCACGTGTGGCAGTTCCGACCGTTGCCAAGTGTGTGCCGAGGCGGATCACGTGTGGCAGTTCCGACCGTTGCCAAGTGTGTGACGAGGCGCATCACGTGTGGCAGTTCCGACCGTTGCCAAGTGTGTGACGAGGCGCATCACGTGTGGCAGTTCCGACCGTTGCCAAGTGTGTGCCGAGGCGGATCACGTGTGGCAGTTCCGACCGTTGCCAAGTGTGTGCCGAGGCGGATCACGTGTGGCAGTTCCGACCGTTGCCAAGTGTGTGCCGAGGCGGATCACGTGTGGCAGTTCCGACCGTTGCCAAGTGTGTGCCGAGGCGGATCACGTGTGGCAGTTCCGACCGTTGCCAAGTGTGTGCCGAGGCGGATCACGTGTGGCAGTTCCGACCGTTGCCAAGTGTGTGCCGAGGCGGATCACGTGTGGCAGTTCCGACCGTTGCCAAGTGTGTGCCGAGGCGGATCACGTGGCCAAGTGTGAGGCGGATCACGTGTGGCAGTTCCGACCGTTGCCAAGTGTGTGCCGAGGCGGATCACGTGTGGCAGTTCCGACCGTTGCCAAGTGTGTGACGAGGCGGATCACGTGTGGCAGTTCCGACCGTTGCCAAGTGTGTGCCGAGGCGGATCACGTGTGGCAGTTCCGACCGTTGCCAAGTGTGTGCCGAGGCGGATCACGTGTGGCAGTTCCGACCGTTGCCAAGTGTGTGCCGAGGCGGATCACGTGTGGCAGTTCCGACCGTTGCCAAGTGTGTGCCGAGGCGCATCACGTGTGGCAGTTCCGACCGTTGCCAAGTGTGTGCCGAGGCGGATCACGTGTGGCAGTTCCGACCGTTGCCAAGTGTGTGCCGAGGCGGATCACGTGTGGCAGTTCCGACCGTTGCCAGAGTGTGGCAGCCGAGGCGGATCACGTGTGGCAGTTCCGACCGTTGCCAAGTGTGTGCCGAGGCGGATCACGTGTGGCAGTTCCGACCGTTGCCAAGTGTGTGCCGAGGCGGATCACGTGTGGCAGTTCCGACCGTTGCCAAGTGTGTGACGAGGCGGATCACGTGTGGCAGTTACGACCGTTGCCAAGTGTGTGCCGAGGCGCATCACGTGTGGCAGTTCCGACCGTTGCCAAGTGTGTGACGAGGCGGATCACGTGTGGCAGTTCCGACCGTTGCCAAGTGTGTGCCGAGGCGGATCACGTGTGGCAGTTCCGACCGTTGCCAAGTGTGTGCCGAGGCGGATCACGTGTGGCAGTTCCGACCGTTGCCAAGTGTGTGCCGAGGCGGATCACGTGTGGCAGTTCCGACCGTTGCCAAGTGTGTGCCGAGGCGGATCACGTGTGGCAGTTCCGACCGTTGCCAAGTGTGTGACGAGGCGCATCACGTGTGGCAGTTCCGACCGTTGCCAAGTGTGTGCCGAGGCGGATCACGTGTGGCAGTTCCGACCGTTGCCAAGTGTGTGCCGAGGCGGATCACGTGTGGCAGTTCCGACCGTTGCCAAGTGTGTGCCGAGGCGGATCACGTGTGGCAGTTCCGACCGTTGCCAAGTGTGTGCCGAGGCGGATCACGTGTGGCAGTGTATTTGTCCCAACTCTTTCGCATCGAGTTGCCACGCTCCAGATTCCGATACCATTATGAAACGTGAACATAATTTGACCTGATGCGTTTGGAAGTTCGCGAGTAAGTAATGGTCGGGTTTTTCTCGCACCTATGATCCTGCATCAACTCCATGATTTGTGTCATGGAGCTATACACTAGGTGCATGATTACAGAGATGTAGCACATATTGTAAGGGCGGGGTAGCTGGTAGGGTGGCTCAGGATCAGACACATATTGGAAGGGCGGGGTAGCTGGTAGGGTGGCTCAGGATCAGACAGCTCATTCGAAGGGCGGGGTAGCTGGTAGGGTGGCTCAGGATCAGACACATATTGGAAGGGCGGGGTAGCTGGTAGGGTGGCTCAGGAGCAGACAGCTCATTCGAAGGGCGGGGTAGCTGGTAGGGTGGCTCAGGATCAGACACATATTGGAAGGGCGGGGTAGCTGGTAGGGTGGCTCAGGATCAGACAGCTCATTCGAAGGGCGGGGTAGCTGGTAGGGTGGCTCAGGATCAGACACATATTGGAAGGGCGGGGTAGCTGGTAGGGTGGCTCAGGATCAGACACATATTGGAAGGGCGGGGTAGCTGGTAGGGTGGCTCAGGATCAGACACATATTGTAAGGGCGGGGTAGCTGGTAGGGTGGCTCAGGATCAGACAGCTCATTCGAAGGGCGGGGTAGCTGGTAGGGTGGCTCAGGATCAGACACATATTGGAAGGGCGGGGTAGCTGGTAGGGTGGCTCAGGAGCAGACAGCTCATTCGAAGGGCGGGGTAGCTGGTAGGGTGGCTCAGGATCAGACAGCTCATTCGAAGGGCGGGGTAGCTGGTAGGGTGGCTCAGGATCAGACACATATTGGAAGGGCGGGGTAGCTGGTAGGGTGGCTCAGGATCAGACACATATTGGAAGGGCGGGGTAGCTGGTAGGGTGGCTCAGGATCAGACACATATTGTAAGGGCGGGGTAGCTGGTAGGGTGGCTCAGGATCAGACAGCTCATTCGAAGGGCGGGGTAGCTGGTAGGGTGGCTCAGGATCAGACACATATTGGAAGGGCGGGGTAGCTGGTAGGGTGGCTCAGGAGCAGACAGCTCATTCGAAGGGCGGGGTAGCTGGTAGGGTGGCTCAGGATCAGACACATATTGGAAGGGCGGGGTAGCTGGTAGGGTGGCTCAGGATCAGACAGCTCATTCGAAGGGCGGGGTAGCTGGTAGGGTGGCTCAGGATCAGACACATATTGGAAGGGCGGGGTAGCTGGTAGGGTGGCTCAGGATCAGACACATATTGGAAGGGCGGGGTAGCTGGTAGGGTGGCTCAGGATCAGACACATATTGTAAGGGCGGGGTAGCTGGTAGGGTGGCTCAGGATCAGACAGCTCAAGGGCGGGGTAGCTGGTAGGGTGGCTCAGGATCAGACAGCTCATATTGTAAGGGCGGGGTAGCTGGTAGGGTGGCTCAGGATCAGACAGCTCATTCGCTGCAAGTATTTTTTCTTCTTCTGGGGACAGTTTTCTTAAAGCGTTGAAAGAAATGTGTGGAGTTCGTATGGTACGTAATTGTGTGGTTTTTCCCCGAAGAAAGGCTGGAGAATTAAAAATGAATATCTCCATCACTTAATTTATATCGGTGTCTGAGGTTAAAATGATGCTATTTTGTGAGATATATAGGAATGAACATTTTAACCTTCTTGGTGCAGTAGCCATGTGTCCGATTCTCTCAGACACCAGCGGATGTTGGCCTTTCATTAGTTCTGGTCCTTCTCTTGTTGCGATTCCTGTTGAGCATGATATCACCCGTGCCGAATCAGCCGGAGTACGTCACGTCACGCTTGCTGGAGTGGCCAATTACCACTGACGTTCGATCAGTGGCATCACCCACGCCGGGTACTGCCAAATGCCGAAGCTACAAATGCCGCAAATGTGCTTGGCTCTTAACAGCTACATGACGTCTTGACGCTTTCAGAAATGTAAAACGTCGAGGGTGATAATCGCGAGAGATTTGTACCTTTCGTGGCCTGCAATTCTGAGCAGATTATAGTTTATTCATGGTACGTTAGCAACGTGGTGCACTTTACTTCTCACGAGAACTGAGCGCTACCATTGGGCACATTGCCAGAAATAATCCAATGATGCGCAATGCATGAGTGCGATATTTGTTTCTGTTTCACTTCTACTCATGTACGCTCAATGGCCGAATCATCATTTGGTCGAAGCGCCCTGAAACCTAAATCACAAACTAGCAAGCACGTTTACCCGAATGCTGTGCCAATTGGTTTATGATCCACGCGGTGATGTATTCCAACTTCCACCAGTCATATCCCCCACTGACAGTGTAGCAATTGGTTCGTGATCCACTCGGTAATGTGTTCCGCCAATGATATCCCCCACTGACACCGTGGCGATTGGTTCGTGATCCACTCGGTAATGTGTTCCGCCAATGATATCCCCCACTGACAGTGTGACAATTTGTTCGTGATCCACTCGGCAATATGTTCCGCTTGTGATACTCTCCACTGCAGCGTGATCGCAATCGTCCAAGGACCAAACGGGAGGCACATACCAAGTGTGCACCTAGTCAGTGTCTTCCAGGTCACCGACGGGAGGCACATACCAAGTGTGCACCTAGTCAGTGTCTTCCAGGTCACCGACGGGAGGCACATACCAAGTGTGCACCTAGTCAGTGTCTTCCAGGTCACCGACGCTCCAATGCACAGAGTCGACAGCTTTTGCGAATTGTCAATTCCGGCTGGACTCAAACTGCTGAGATTGTTGAAGCTTAGAGCCGCACGCAGCTGTGCATTCTGCGTCCGTTCTATTCTGTGTCTCTGTTTCAGGTGGTGCCAAAGGATTACAAAACCATGGCCGCCCTCAGTAAAGCAATAGCCAAAAACGTGCTGTTCTCACACCTGGATGAAAACGAAAGGTGAGCCGAGACTGCCTGAGAGAGTGGACTTGTGGCGTGGGCGTGAGAAAGGCATGTAGAACTGGGGGCCAGACGATGAGAAGCCGAGACTGCCTGAGAGAGTGGACTTGTGGCGTGGGCGTGAGAAAGGCATGTGGGACCGGGGGCCAGATGATGAGAAGCCGAGACTGCCTGAGAGAGTGGACTTGTGGCGTGGGCGTGAGAAAGGCATGTGGAACCGGGGGCCAGATGATAAGCACTTAAAAGCACCCCTTTTCGACTTTGCACTCACTGTGCAATTGTTTTCATTGAAACTCCACACATGTGGTGTTACGCCTTGATGTTTCAAATGGGCTGGAGATACTCTTTTCTGTTTAAAAAAAAACAGTGTACTTAATGTGTGGTACGGTGTGTTTCCGACCAGGTAGAATCATAGTATGCGAATTATTCCCGCTCGAAGCAGTCCTAATTATTTTATGTAACCTAGCGTTTGGTAACACTAAGATGTGAAACAACGATCCACGACGTTGGCAAGCATTCCTTCATAGCCGAGCTCCAGCTTATTCTGACCTGCCCTCTGCACTAGTTGATTGTCACCACCACGCCCACTGCCTGTCCTCTGGTGTACCAGTCGATTGTCACCACCACGCCCACTGCCTGTCCTCTGGTGTACCAGTCGATTGTCACCACCACGCCCACTGCCTGTCCCCTGGTGTGCCAGTCGATTGTCACCACCACGCCCACTGCCTGTCCTCTGGTGTACCAGTCGATTGTCACCACCACGCCCACTGCCTGTCCTCTGGTGTACCAGTTGATTGCCACCACCACGCCCACTGCCTGTCCTCTGGTGTACCAGTTGATTGTCACCACCACGCCCACTGCCTGTCCCCTGGTGTACCAGTTGATTGTCACCACCACGCCCACTGCCTGTCCCCTGGTGTACCAGTTGATTGCCACCACCACGCCCACTGCCTGTCCTCTGGTGTACCAGTCGATTGCCACCACCACGCCCACTGCCTGTCCTCTGGTGTACCAGTTGATTGTCACCACCACGCCCACTGCCTGTCCTCTGGTGTACCAGTTGATTGCCACCACCACGCCCACTGCCTGTCCTCTGGTGTACCAGTTGATTGTCACCACCACACCCACTGCCTGTCCCCTGGTGTACCAGTTGATTGTCACCACTACGTCCACTGCTTGTCCTCTGGTGTGCCAGTTGATTGTCACCACCACACCCACTGCCTGTCCTCTGGTGTACCAGTTGATTGCCATCACCACGCCCACTGCCTGTCCCCTGGTGTACCAGTTGATTGTCACCACCACACCCACTGCCTGTCCCCTGGTGTACCAGTTGATTGTCACCACCACACCCACTGCCTGTCCTCTGGTGTACCAGTTGATTGTCACCACCACGCCCACTGCCTGTCCCCTGGTGTACCAGTTGATTGTCACCACCACGCCCACTGCCTGTCCTCTGGTGTACCAGTTGATTGTCACCACCACGCCCACTGCCTGTCCCCTGGTGTACCAGTCGATTGTCACCACCACGCCCACTGCCTGTCCCCTGGTGTACCAGTTGATTGTCACCACCACGCCCACTGCCTGTCCCCTGGTGTACCAGTTGATTGTCACCACCACGCCCACTGCCTGTCCCCTGGTGTACCAGTTGATTGTCACCACCACGCCCACTGCCTGTCCTCTGGTGTACCAGTTGATTGTCACCACCACGCCCACTGCAATGTCTGGATCTGTCTTTGAGTGCTTGAGGTCTCTGATTGAGATCGGGAGTAAACTCCGACGACTTCGCCCCGCGGCCTGCTTCCACGCTCAGGGGCCATGCCAGTAATGCAGACCATCTATAGAACAGTGCTGTCCGGCAACATTACTACAACTCCCGCTGGACTATCACTGGAACGCTAAACCTCCTACTGGACTATCACTGGAGCGCTAGACCTCCCACTGGATTATCAATGGGGCGATACACCTCCCACTGGACTATCACTGGAACGTTGCAGCTCCTACTGGACTATCACTGGAGCGCTAGACCTCCCACTGGACTATCAATGGGGCGATACACCTCCCTCTGGACTATCAATGGGGCGATACACCTCCCACTGGACTATCACTGGAACGTTGCAGCTCCTACTGGACTATCACTGGAGCGCTAGACCTCCCACTGGACTATCAATGGGGCGATACACCTCCCTCTGGACTATCGATGGGGCGATACACCTCCCACTGGACTATCAATGGGGCGATAAACCTCCCTCTGGACTATCAATGGGGCGATACACCTCCCACTGGACTATCACTGGAACGTTGCAGCTCTTACTGGGCTATCACTGAAGCGCTACACCTCTCAATGGACTATCACTAGAACGCTACGCATCCCACTGGACTATCACTGGAACGCTGCACGTCCAACTGGACTATCACTGGAACGCTACACCTCCCACCTCCTGGATTTCATCTGACCTATTCCGCCGGTGGAATCGCACTGTATTAGCGGCGTCGGCGAGTCGTTAGTAATTGTGTGCGCTCTTTTCCTGTACAACACCATACAGCTTATAACAACACGTGGGGCGACAATTGTGTGCAATTTGGTACATCAGGGTGCAAGCATGGCACTTCGTGAGACCAATAGGTACATCGTGTTGACGCTTTTGTTTTGTTTTATTTGGACCTCCGGTGTTGTATAACAATGCCACGGTGCTTGGCCTTGATATAATAAATGTATATGATAGGAGTATTTTCACTTTTAAAATAGTTTTTACCACTTCTGGGGCATTTATTGCGTACGAAATTATTAGTTGCGGTGATGTTCAAGCTTTCGTGGATATTTGTCGTTGCATTGTTGTCTTTCAAAATACAATTTAAATGGTTTTATTGGCTCCCACCGCCGAACTGAAAACGTCCTTGGACGTGCTGGGAGCAGCTGCCCTCACGTGTCCCGCAGCACTGCTGTGGCTGCAGCATCACTGACTTGACCTGACCTGACCTGACCTCGCCTCCGCAGGTCAGACATGTTTGACGCCATGTTCGCTCAGAACGCCCTGAAGGGCGAGACAATCATCCAGCAGGGCGACGAGGGCGACAACTTCTACGTCATCGACTCGGGCGACGTCGAGGTGGGTGTGACGTCATTGTGACGTCTTAAAGTCATAAAAGTCATAAAGTATTAAGGCTTAATAAGAGCCACAGGGGCCCATCTGGGTTAAGCCTATCTAGAAAAGGTACTAGAATGTACATACTCCCACCCCAATCAATCCCTTATCCCAAGTTCCTAGGAAGCTATATATCCCAGCCCATCTAACACCACTCACTTGCTACCGCCTAACACCCTCAATAATCACAAGCTCCTCCCATCACACCCATCGTGCCACCATAGACAACCTCATCAGCATCACATCCCGAAGGAAGGTGCCGAATCCACTGCTAGGCACATCCCACAGAAATTCATAAAGCGTTCAGACTTAATAAGAGACTCACGTGCTATTGCATAATACACTCAACAATTACAAACTCCTCCCATCATACACATTGTGCTACCATAGACAATCTCATCAGTATCACATCCCGAAGGAAGGTGCTGAATCCACTGCTAGGTACACCCTATATAAAGTTATAAAGCATTTAGACTTAATAAGAGACTCACTTGCTATTCCATAACACAGTCAACAATTACAAACTCCTCCCAACTCCCACTCCTCCCTGTCGATCAACCTTCCCTGGAATACAGAAAAACAATCCCCCTATTCTTATAATGATTGTCTATGCCGTTTTTAAAGATGTTCAGTGTGTTGCTACTGACAATGGTTCCTGGCAGCTGGTTCCAGTGTTCTACTACCCTGTTGGTGAAGAAAGACTGTCTTAACCTTGTCCTGCTGTGATTAACTTTAATTTTGAATTGATGACCTCTAATTGCATCATTTCTGTTAAATTCAAACGTTTCCCTGAGATATCCCTGTTCCTGACCATGAACAAATTTAAAAACCTCGATGAGATCTCCTCTCAGCCTTCTATATCTAAGTGAAAACATGTTCAATTTCTTCAGTCTTTCCTCATATTCCAGGTTGCCTATACCATTAACCATTTTTGTTGCCCTCTTTTGTACTCTCTCTAAAAGCCAACAATCTTTCTCATAACTAGGGGACCAAGCTTGGACACAGTATTCCAAATGTGGCCTGACATATGCACAGTAAAGCTTCCTGATGACCTCCTCACTTTTGTATGACACATTCCTCTGTATTGCCCCAAGCATTCTTAGTGCCTTCTTCCTGGCTTCTTTGGTCTGTTCTGATGCCCCCAATTTTGTGTTCAAAATAACACCTAAGTCCTTCTCCTGCTGAGTCACAGATAGTACTTGGCCACCCATCAAGTATGGAGCCTTCATATGCTGCCTACCTACTTGCATGACTTTGCACTTATCAAAATTAAACTTCATTTGCCATTTTTCGGACCACTTCACTAGCTCGTCTAAGTCTTTCTGCAGCAAAACCTGCTCATTTTGCCCTGTTATTGCCCTAAAGATCTTCAAATCATCCGCAAATTTCAAAACCTTACTGCTTAGGCCACATTCAATGCTATTCACATATATAATGTCTTGCAACGTCATCGCGTCGCCCTGGACGGTCGGCGTGCAGTGCGTGTGGAGAGAGTGGGAGTGATGCTGACACGACGCCAGGGCTGTTTCTGGCTGAAGTTTGCGCACCCGTCACTGGAGCACGAGCAGTGCGTAGTCGCCGAACAGTTTGTTGACCTGGTTATCTGTCATGATTGGCCAGGACGAGTTGTGACCACGTTCAATACGATGTGCGTGCAATACGATCGCAGGTGGCCACCTATCGATGCTAGAGATGGCTCGGCATGTGAGAGGATTCGCTCTGCATATCGATACAGAGCATCGCATGGTGCCGGGTGCAGTTGGTGCAGGTGGTGGTGCCGGGTTGCCGTCGGGTCACGTGGCCCCAATGGGCAGGAGGCAGGCCTGGCCTGGTGTGGTGTGGCGGAGCCGACGGGCCATTCATTGTCGGTAATTGGCCCACCGGTCTCCATCACGGCCGCCACCTCCGGCACAGGGATCGCCGCCGATCCATTGATCGACACTCCTCCGGTGGTGGGGGTCTCTCCGGCGCCACAAGTCCCTGCAGTGCTGGTGTAACTGGCGCCACAAGTCCCTGTGGTGCTGGTGTAACTCCGGCGCCACAAGTCCCTGCAGTGCTGGTGTAACTGGCGCCACAAGTCCCTGTGGTGCTGATTATAACTCCGGCGCCACAAGTCCCTGCAGTGCTGGTGTAACTCTGGCGCCACAAGTCCCTGCAGTGCTGGTGTAACTCTGGCGCCACAAGTCCCTGCAGTGCTGGTGTAACTCTGGCGCCACAAGTCCCTGCGGTGCTGGTGTAACTCCGGGTCCAGAGGTTTCTGCTGTGCTGGTGATCCTTTGACACCAGAGGTCCCTCTGGTGCTGGTGATAGCTGAGGCGCCAGAGGTCCCTGTGTCACTGGGGGTCTCCCTATTTAGCAGAACTTCTGGCGTCAGTAGTCCTGGTGCGGATCATCCCTCGGGGCGTTAGTGATCCCTCTGGCTGGTGCTGGTGGTTTTGTTGACCGGTAAGCCCCAGAGCGCCGGTACCGGAACGTGCCGGTAGGCAACCGGAGCACCGGTAAGCGCCAGGGGATGTTCAGCATCAGGCGGCGGCGGCGGCCAGGTTTGCCGGCGTGTTATGCTCGTGTTGTAGCCGTGTTGTAGCCGTGTTCACGGGCGGCGCCACCGCCGCCGCCGCCGCCGCCGCTGTTGTGACGGTCTGTCAATGGATCACCTGACCGGCACCGGCCCGCTTCTGTTGTAACGGCCTGTCAACAGGCCACCTGACCGGCACCGGCCAGGTTCTGTTGTGACGGTCTGTCAACAGGCCACCTGACCGGCACCGGCCAGGTTCTGTTGTGACGGTCTGTCAACGGATCACGTGACCGGCACCGGCCAGGTTCTGCTGTGACGGCCTGTCAACGGATCACGTGACCGGCACAGGCCAGGTTCTGCTGTGACGGCCTGTCAACGGATCACGTGACCGGCACAGGCCCGGTTCTGCTGTAACGGCCGGCGACAGGTCACGTGACCGGCACCGGCCCGGCTCTGTTGTGACGGCCGGCGACAGGTCACGTGACCGACACTGGCCCGATTCTGTTGTGACGGCCGGCGACAGGTCACGTGGTGTACGTGCCGCACGTGACGCGGCTGCAATAGAGTTTAATCAAATGACGGCGCCGTCCGCTGGGCTGGCCTGGGCTGGCCGGTCAGGCGGGCAAGGCGGCGCAAACATTGGTGCTGCCTGAACAACAGCGCATAATGATGCCGGAGAAAGAGAGAGAGAGAGAGAGAAAGAGAGAGAGAGAGAGAGATAGAGATAGAGAGAGACGGAGACGGAGACATAGACAGAGACGGGAGACGGGAGACGGGAGACGGGAGACCGGAGAGACGCGCCGGCAGCCGGCAGGACCGCCAGATGATGTGCCGCAGAGGACGGCCTGTGCAGCAGATAGGGGCGCCAAGTAATGGCACCGTCTGAGTGTGCCAGCGGGCGATAATGCCCCGCCGGTCTGGAGCGGGATGTGGGCTGGACGGCCGAGGACGGCCTGTGCAGCAGATAGGGGCGCCAAGTAATGGCACCGTCTGAGTGTGCCAGCGGGCGATAATGCCCCGCCGGTCTGGAGCGGGATGTGGGCTGGACGGCCGAGGACGGCCTGTGCAGCAGATAGGGGCGCCAAGTAATGGCACCGTCTGAGTGTGCCAGCGGGCGATAATGCCCCGCCGGTCTGGAGCGGGATGTGGGCTGGACGGCCGAGGACGGCCTGTGCAGCAGATAGGGGCGCCAAGTAATGGCACCGTCTGAGTGTGCCAGCGGGCGATAATGCCCCGCCGGTCTGGAGCGGGATGTGGGCTGGACGGCCGAGGACGGCCTGTGCAGCAGATAGGGGCGCCAAGTAATGGCACCGTCTGAGTGTGCCAGCGGGCGATAATGCCCCGCCGGTCTGGAGCGGGATGTGGGCTGGCATGGTGGCAGGGTGGACAGGAACTGGCTCTGGTCGCAAGGATGCAGTGTGTGCTGCAATTAATACGCCTGTGGCTTGGTGTGATACACGCTGCATGTTGATGTGCAGGGTTTATCTGACTATCAGTGGTGGCATGTGTGGTGTGACTGACTACCAGTGGTGGCATGTGTGGTGTGACTGACTACCAGTGGTGGTATGTGTGGTGTGACTGACTACCAGTGGTGGTATGTGTGGTGTGACTGACTACCAGTGGTGGCATGTGTGGTGTGACTGACTACCAGTGGTGGTATGTGTGGTGTGACTGACTACCAGTGGTGGTATGTGTGGTGTGACTGACTACCAGTGGTGGCATGTGTGGTGTGACTATCAGTGGTGGCATGTGTGGTGTGACTGACTATCAGTGGTGGTATGTGTGGTGTGACTGACTATCAGTGGTGGCATGTGTGGTGTGACTGACTATCAGTGGTGGCATGTGTGGTGTGACTGACTATCAGTGGTGGCATGTGTGGTGTGACTGACTATCAGTGGTGGCATGTGTGGTGTGACTGACTATCAGTGGTGGTATGTGTGGTGTGACTGACTATCAGTGGTGGCATGTGTGGTGTGACTGACTATCAGTGGTGGCATGTGTGGTGTGACTGACTATCAGTGGTGGTATGTGTGGTGTGACTGACTACCAGTGGTGGCATGTGTGGTGTGACTGACTACCAGTGGTGGCATGTGTGGTGTGACTGACTACCAGTGGTGGCATGTGTGGTGTGACTGACTACCAGTGGTGGCATGTGTGTTGTGACTGACTACCAGTGGTGGCACGTGTGGTGTGACTGACTACCAGTGGTGGCATGTGTGTTGTGACTGACTACCAGTGGTGGCATGTGTGGTGTGACTATCAGTGGTGGTATGTGTGGTGTGACTGACTACCAGTGGTGGTATGTGTGGTGTGACTGACTACCAGTGGTGGTATGTGTGTTGTGACTGATTATCAGTGGTGGCATGTGTGGTGTGACTGACTATCAGTGGTGGCATGTGTGGTGTGACTGACTACCAGTGGTGGCATGTGTGGTGTGACTGACTATCAGTGGTGGCATGTGTGGTGTGACTGACTACCAGTGGTGGTATGTGTGGTGTGACTGACTACCAGTGGTGGCATGTGTGGTGTGACTGACTATCAGTGGTGGCATGTGTGGTGTGACTGACTATCAGTGGTGGTATGTGTGGTGTGACTGACTACCAGTGGTGGCATGTGTGGTGTGACTGACTACCAGTGGTGGCATGTGTGGTGTGACTGACTACCAGTGGTGGCATGTGTGGTGATGACTATCAGTGGTGGTATGTGTGGTGTGACTGACTACCAGTGGTGGTATGTGTGGTGTGACTGACTACCAGTGGTGGCATGTGTGTTGTGACTGACTATCAGTGGTGGCATGTGTGGTGTGACTATCAGTGGTGGTATGTGTGGTGTGACTGACTACCAGTGGTGGTATGTGTGGTGTGACTGACTACCAGTGGTGGCATGTGTGGTGTGACTGACTATCAGTGGTGGCATGTGTGGTGTGACTATCAGTGGTGGTATGTGTGGTGTGACTGACTACCAGTGGTGGTATGTGTGGTGTGACTGACTACCAGTGGTGGTATGTGTGGTGTGACTGACTACCAGTGGTGGTATGTGTGGTGTGACTGACTACCAGTGGTGGCATGTGTGGTGTGACTGACTACCAGTGGTGGCATGTGTGGTGTGACTATCAGTGGTGGCATGTGTGGTGTGACTGACTACCAGTGGTGGCATGTGTGGTGTGACTGACTACCAGTGGTGGTATGTGTGGTGTGACTGACTACCAGTGGTGGTATGTGTGGTGTGACTGACTACCAGTGGTGGTATGTGTGGTGTGACTGATTATCAGTGGTGGCATGTGTGGTGTGACTGACTATCAGTGGTGGTATGTGTGGTGTGACTGACTACCAGTGGTGGCATGTGTGGTGTGACTGACTACCAGTGGTGGCATGTGTGGTGTGACTGACTACCAGTGGTGGCATGTGTGGTGTGACTGACTATCAGTGGTGGCATGTGTGGTGTGACTGACTACCAGTGGTGGCATGTGTGGTGTGACTGACTACCAGTGGTGGCATGTGTGGTGTGACTGACTATCAGTGGTGGCATGTGTGGTGTGACTGACTACCAGTGGTGGCATGTGTGGTGTGACTGACTACCAGTGGTGGCATGTGTGGTGTGACTGACTATCAGTGGTGGCATGTGTGGTGTGACTGACTATCAGTGGTGCCATATGTGGTGTGACTGACTATCAGTGGTGGCACGTGTGGTGTGACTGACTACCAGTGGTGGCATGTGTGGTGTGACTGACTATCAGTGGTGGCATGTGTGGTGTGACTGACTATCAGTGGTGGCATGTGTGGTGTGACTGACTACCAGTGGTGGCATGTGTGGTGTGACTGACTACCAGTGGTGGCATGTGTGGTGTGACTGACTATCAGTGGTGGTATGTGTGGTGTGACTGACTACCAGTGGTGGCATGTGTGGTGTGACTGACTACCAGTGGTGGCATGTGTGGTGTGACTGACTACCAGTGGTGGTATGTGTGGTGTGACTGACTACCAGTGGTGGCATGTGTGGTGTGACTGACTACCAGTGGTGGTATGTGTGGTGTGACTGACTACCAGTGGTGGCATGTGTGTTGTGACTGACTACCAGTGGTGGCATGTGTGGTGTGACTATCAGTGGTGGTATGTGTGGTGTGACTGACTACCAGTGGTGGTATGTGTGGTGTGACTGACTACCAGTGGTGGTATGTGTGTTGTGACTGACTACCAGTGGTGGCATGTGTGTTGTGACTGACTACCAGTGGTGGTATGTGTGTTGTGACTGATTATCAGTGGTGGCATGTGTGGTGTGACTGACTATCAGTGGTGGCATGTGTGGTGTGACTGACTATCAGTGGTGGCATGTGTGGTGTGACTGACTACCAGTGGTGGCATGTGTGTTGTGACTGACTACCAGTGGTGGCATGTGTGGTGTGACTATCAGTGGTGGCATGTGTGGTGTGAACTGACTACCAGTGGTGGCATGTGTGGTTGTGACTGACTACCAGTGGTGGCATGTGTGGTGTGACTATCAGTGGTGGTATGTGTGGTGTGACTGACTACCAGTGGTGGTATGTGTGGTGTGACTGACTACCAGTGGTGGTATGTGTGTTGTGACTGATTATCAGTGGTGGCATGTGTGGTGTGACTGACTATCAGTGGTGGCATGTGTGGTGTGACTGACTATCAGTGGTGGCATGTGTGGTGTGACTGACTACCAGTGGTGGCATGTGTGGTGTGACTATCAGTGGTGGCATGTGTGGTGTAACTGACTACCAGTGGTGGCATGTGTGTTGTGACTGACTACCAGTGGTGGCATGTGTGGTGTGACTATCAGTGGTGGCATGTGTGGTGTAACTGACTACCAGTGGTGGCATGTGTGTTGTGACTGACTACCAGTGGTGGCATGTGTGGTGTGACTATCAGTGGTGGCATGTGTGGTGTAACTGACTACCAGTGGTGGTATGTGTGGTGTGACTGACTACCAGTGGTGGCATGTGTGGTGTGACTGACTATCAGTGGTGGCATGTGTGGTGTGACTGACTATCAGTGGTGGCATGTGTGGTGTGACTGACTATCAGTGGTGCCATATGTGGTGTGACTGACTATCAGTGGTGGCATGTGTGGTGTGACTGACTACCAGTGGTGGCATGTGTGGTGTGACTGACTATCAGTGGTGGCATGTGTGGTGTGACTGACTATCAGTGGTGCCATATGTGGTGTGACTGACTATCAGTGGTGGCATGTGTGGTGTGACTGACTATCAGTGGTGCCATATGTGGTGTGACTGACTATCAGTGGTGGCATGTGTGGTGTGACTGACTATCAGTGGTGGCATGTGTGGTGTGACTGACTATCAGTGGTGCCATATGTGGTGTGACTGACTACCAGTGGTGGCATGTGTGGTGTGACTGACTATCAGTGGTGGCATGTGTGGTGTGACTGACTATCAGTGGTGCCATATGTGGTGTGACTGACTATCAGTGGTGGCATGTGTGGTGTGACTGACTACCAGTGGTGGCATGTGTGGTGTGACTGACTATCAGTGGTGGCATGTGTGGTGTGACTGACTATCAGTGGTGGCATGTGTGGTGTGACTGACTATCAGTGGTGGCATGTGTGGTGTGACTGACTATCAGTGGTGCCATATGTGGTGTGACTGACTATCAGTGGTGGCATGTGTGGTGTGACTGACTATCAGTGGTGGCATGTGTGGTGTGACTGACTACCAGTGGTGGTATGTGTGGTGTGACTGACTACCAGTGGTGGCATGTGTGGTGTGACTGACTATCAGTGGTGGCATGTGTGGTGTGACTGACTACCAGTGGTGGCATGTGTGGTGTGACTGACTATCAGTGGTGGCATGTGTGGTGTGACTGACTATCAGTGGTGCCATATGTGGTGTGACTGACTACCAGTGGTGGCATGTGTGGTGTGACTGACTACCAGTGGTGGCATGTGTGGTGTGACTGACTACCAGTGGTGGCATGTGTGGTGTGACTGACTACCAGTGGTGGCATGTGTGGTGTGACTGACTATCAGTGGTGGCATGTGTGGTGTGACTGACTATCAGTGGTGCCATATGTGGTGTGACTGACTATCAGTGGTGGCATGTGTGGTGTGACTGACTATCAGTGGTGGCATGTGTGGTGTGACTGACTACCAGTGGTGGTATGTGTGGTGTGACTGACTACCAGTGGTGGCATGTGTGGTGTGACTGACTATCAGTGGTGGCATATGTGGTGTGACTGACTATCAGTGGTGGCATGTGTGGTGTGACTGACTATCAGTGGTGCCATATGTGGTGTGACTGACTATCAGTGGTGGCATGTGTGGTGTGACTGACTACCAGTGGTGGCATATGTGGTGTGACTGACTATCAGTGGTGGCATGTGTGGTGTGACTGACTATCAGTGGTGGCATATGTGGTGTGACTGACTATCAGTGGTGGTATGTGTGGTGTGACTGACTATCAGTGGTGGCATGTGTGGTGTGACTGACTACCAGTGGTGGCATGTGTGGTGTGACTGACTATCAGTGGTGGCATATGTGGTGTGACTGACTATCAGTGGTGCCATATGTGGTGTGACTGACTATCAGTGGTGGCATGTGTGGTGTGACTGACTATCAGTGGTGGCATGTGTGGTGTGACTGACTAATCAGTGGTGGCATGTGTGGTGTGACTGACTACCAGTGGTGGCATGTGGTGTGACTGACTACCAGTGGTGGCATGTGTGGTGTGACTATCAGTGGTGGCATGTGTGGTGTGACTGACTACCAGTGGTGGCATGTGTGGTGTGACTAATCAGTGGTGGCATGTGTGGTTGTGACTGACTACCAGTGGTGGCATGTGTGGTGTGACTGACTATCAGTGGTGGCATGTGTGGTGTGACTGACTATCAGTGGTGGCATGTGTGGTGTGACTGACTATCAGTGGTGGCATATGTGGTGTGACTACCAGTGGTGGCACGTGTGGTGTGACTGACTACCAGTGGTGGCATGTGTGGTGTGACTGACTACCAGTGGTGGCATGTGTGGTGTGACTGACTATCAGTGGTGGCATGTGTGGTGTGACTGACTACCAGTGGTGGTATGTGTGGTGTGACTGACTATCAGTGGCGGTCGGGCTCGGGTAGCCCGACCGAATGTTTGGCGAACACTAGCAGATGAAAGAGCAGAGAGCCTTTAGGCTATCCAGATGTTGCAGTTCTCTACTCGAATGAATACTCGAGTGAAGGCTGTTAACTCTCGGGCGTCCAGCGGACTTGTGTCTGTCCAACAACTGTCCAACAACGGTGGTAAGGCCTGCCATAGTTGTGACATGATCCCTAATGGCTGAGTCGATGAACCAATAAGACAAATCGACTGCCTCATCAGCCACGACTTTCCATGGGACCGGCGAGACGATACGTCGCAAGCCATCGAAGTCCGCCCGAGTGTGTAGTTTCGTGCTACACGCCGCATCACTACTGGCCCACGGCACGTCGGCCCGCCCCGGGCAGCAGCCGTCACGTCACGGTCACGTCAGCAGCCGTCACGTCACGGTCACAGACTGGGAGTCGGTGCTGAGCGTCGTCACCTGCTGACGTGCTCCGGGTCAGTGTGAGGTCGAACATGTGGCCACCTCCGCTCGTGTCGTGCTGCTTCAGTCACAGCGTGCTGCAGTAAAGCCAGCCACCCGGCTCCACTCGCACCTCAGAACAGGGCCCGGGCGGTGCCACCGACCTGCAGCCGACCTGCAGCCGACCAGAGCAGCGGCTGTCCTGTGTAGTATCGTCTTCAGAACAGGGCCCCGGCGGTGCCACCGACCTGCGGCCGACTAGAGCACGGTCGTCCTGTTAGTATCGTCTTCAGAACAGGGCCCCGGCGGTGCCACCGACCTGCAGCCGACCAGAGCAGCGGCTGTCCTGTGTAGTATCGTCTTCAGAACAGGGCCCGGGCGGTGCCACCGACCTGCAGCCGACCAGAGCAGCGGCTGTCCTGTGTAGTATCGTCTTCAGAGGAGATCCGCGTCGCACCACTATCGCCGCTGCGGTGCGCCTCAACCGGGTCAACGGCTTGTGAGCATTGACAGACTGCGAACGTTGGTGTCACCATTGACGGGTACAGTGCGGCCGCTTGTCTGCAGCTTAGTGTTACAGCTTGTGACCATTGACAGGTCAGTGTGGCGGCCTGCCACCGCTGACAGGTGTGGTGTGACGGCCTGTCACCATTGGCAGGTGTACGTTGACGCGGACATGGTGACCACCATCACTGATGGCGGCAGCTTCGGCGAGCTGGCCCTCATCTACGGTACACCGCGGGCGGCCACCGTCAAGGCCCGCTCCGACGTCAAGCTGTGGGCCATCGACCGCGACACCTACAGACGGTACGTTAAAACCCAGTAGTTCCTCACTCCGAACTAACTAACCAACTCTAACTCTAACTCATTAGTTAGAGTAAACTAACTCGGTGGAAGCGCAGGTCGAACGTCGTGTCTGAAAACCCAAACATGCACGGTTCCTGCAAACAATCACTCATTTCCACTCATTAATGAGATGCGCATATTCAATCTTGGTATTCATTCATTTCCTTCGGGTGTTACCCTGCACGGCATATGTTGCAAATGTAAATCGTACCGGGAGGGTTTCGCCGTCCGCTCACCCGTGCTATATAATGTTCCCCGCTGATCGCCGTGTGTGCGTGACGACGGCTTACCAGTATCTCCTGCCCGTGAGTACCTGCTGGGCTCATTGTCCCGCAGCAAACACAATCAGGGCAGCGGTGCACAGTCGTGGGTGGTCGCTCATTCTCATTTGGAACACAATTTAGGATGATTGCAACGCCAGCTCTATGGCCACATAATAGCCCTGTTGCATTTCCGGTGCTGCATTGCAAACGGTGACTTCCAAACAACGACGTAGAAGCTTCAAACAGATCCCGACGTGCATGTTCAGGGTTGGAGTGGATGCCGAGTGGTCGGGTGATGGGAGCGGCTGCTGACAGAAGTGACTGGTACTTGGTACTTGTGGCCCGGCTACTTGTAAAACGCTATTCTAATCATGTCCGAAGATCCCAGAAAGGATAGTTGTTGAGCGACTGCTGCCTTGATTTCTGCCATGGGATTACACAGGCTTTCAGATAATTGGAATATGTGGTTCTCGTGAAGCTGCCAATGCGGTGGCCAGCTCGGTCACCAGCTCGGTCACCAGTCCAGTCGCCAGCTCAGTCGCCAGCTCGGTCACCAGCTCGGTCACCAGCTCAGTCATCAGCTCAGTCACCAGTTCAGTTGCCAGCTCAGTTGCCAGCTCAGTTGCCAGTCCAGTCGCCAGCTCAGTTGCCAGTTCAGTCGCCGGCTCAGTCACGGCTGACTAGCCAGCTCGGTCGCCACCTCGGTCGCCAGCTCAGTCACGGCTGACTAGGCAACATCTTGCGTCTGTTCTTTAAAGCAAGCTCTCGGGTGTAGCGATTCGTTGCACTCCAGTAACACTCCGGATGCTAGCAACGATCTGCTCCAAAGCAGAAGTGGAGGCTCGTATGCATTTGGCATTGCTATTGCAACACTAAGATATTGGTGTTCAAAATAAACAAACTAATCAAAATATTGGTATCGCCATGCAACCCCGATATTTTGATGGCCCTGCTAATGATCACACAGCTCTGGTATTCACTCTGAATTTGCACGGAACACCAAGTGTCTTTAAAAGAGAAGGACGGAAGAAAGGAGAAGAAGGAAATGTATCCAAGTAGCGTGGCGTTCTGTCATGTTTTACACTGCCGTGGTTCCATCAGCGCTCCCGCCCGCATCAGCGACCCCTGGTGCTCGTGTCAGACCAGCGCGCCCCGTGTTGTACTGACCGTGCTACTCTGTGTCAGACCAGCGCGCCCCGTGTTGTACTGACCGTGCTACTCTGTGTCAGACCAGCGCGCCCCGTGTTGTACTGACCGTGCTACTTTGTGTCAGACCAGCGCGCCCCGTGTTGTACTGACCGTGCTACTCTGTTTCCAGTATTCTCATGGGATCCACGATACGAAAACGAAAAATGTACGAGGAGTTCCTCAGCCGAGTCTCAATACTGGGTGAGTGCACTGTATTGTAGGTACTCGGTATTGGGTGATTGCACTGCATTGTGGGTACTCCACTAAGAGTATGGTGACTTGTGGGACGCATCTGAAGAGTGCTCATGGATGTAGTTCGGGTCGCAGTGGTATCCTAGTTTATGTGCAAGGTTCGAAAATCAAGCTTATATTGTGACGTCTCCGTGTGCCATCTTTTCGCATCCCAAGTGGGGACGGTGTGTTGGGGGTATTTGGAAGCGATAGTATGAAATGCTGACGTTGTAAAAAAAGGTTCAGGTTCATCCCTGAAGGGGGCAAACCTTCTCTTGGCTACGTGATAGTCTAGAGTACCTCAGCGTTTGCGATATTTAAAAACCCCGGTTATAAATTCAATGGTTCGAATCCTTCATCTCCGTGCTCTGATCTCCACATCTTGACACGCACTTCCAAAGCCAGCACTTCTATATTGTGCGAATTAGTCAACAGACAAATGCAACGAAGATCAGACATTAGTGGCGCAGCGTGATATAGACGTGAATAATATAACTTCATTTTGACAGACAGGTGCAACTATTTTCTATCAGAGAACTACATCTCAATAGACGTAGCGACTCTCAGGCAGAGTCCGACGTACCTCAGTGTGGGGCCAGGGCTGGCCAGGCGGCGGCGAGCCGCCTGAGGGGCGACCGCCCCCGACGACCGTTCGTCCAAGATAGCCAGAGAATGACCGAGGGCCCTTGCGGCGCGTCCGAGGTAACTCACAGTACGTCACTATCACGTGATCAACCCGCACACGTCACTACTGCGTCGCATGGCCAGGACGTCGGCCCCGAGTCGAGAACAATAGCAGACTACTGCAGGCGGGCGCGACATCTCTCTGACATCAGACATCAGAGACAGATTCTGATCTCAGCACAACGGTCCCTCCGTGGGAAACGGTGCTGTCTCAACACTTTCGTCCAGGCCCGCGTCGGCCTGGCGCCACACAGTGAGCTGTCAGCATTTCACCGGACGTTGTTTCACAACAGCTGACTGGCAGAGGCGCGGTACTGCAGCCTCTGATCTAGCGACACGGCGCCCGACACTCTAACGACACACGACGTTCAATTCACCGCAGCCCATTGACAGCTGGTATAGACATCATAGACACGCCTGTCCATAAGGTTCCCATAATATAATCACTTGTCCTACATCACCCACTGTCGTCACATCTGACGACGGCGGCGGGACGCCGGGGTACTGGGGTGCAGCGGTGGCGGGCGAGCACGACGGTCGGATATGGGGAGGGGTTCGAGGTCACATCTGCGGCGGCCGGGGCGGCGGGGTGTCAGCCGGAAGGAGGGAGGGGGTCAGGGCAATGTCCACTGACCGGCCCCGTTGGAGCGGTGACTTCACTCGTCAGCGTCTAGATAGGCGGGCGACAGGTATGTGCCTGGAAACTTGTCGCGCCAGGAACGGTGGGGGTAGGGGGCTGCATGGCTGGGATTTAGATGCCCCAAAACCAACTTTGTTACAACGTGACATGTCTGGAGGGAGGCTGGAGCAGTGTTGTGCCTGGCTGTGGTGTCAGTGGCGCCATCTGCGAATGATTACGCGCCAGTGGTGTGCTTGTGATAACAATTAAGGCAGTAGGACATGGCTCACGATAGGCTGAGTGGCTAAGGTAGGCTGAAAGGCTGATGCTTTCTATGAGGATGCAGGAGTGTCGTGTGAGCGAAAGAAACAAGCCGCACAAACTGACGAGGTAGACAGCAGTGTGGGTTGGTGGAGATGGTGACGAGGAGCGAAAGTGTCCGTGCGATGCCCCAGAAGCCCAGCATGTTGTTGAAGATCACCCCGTGCATTATTGCATTGTGATAACACTCCTGATTCTGTGAGATTGGGGAGAGCCTGGGCAAGGCGTCTGACGGTGTTGTGATGTTGCAGAGAATCTGGACAGGGCGTCTGATGGTGTTATGACGTTGCAGATAGCCTGGACAAGGCGTCTGACGATGTTGTGATGTTGCAGAGAATCTGGGCAGGGCGTCTGATGATGTTATGACGTTGCAGATAGCCTGGACAAGGAATCTGATGATGCTGTGATGTTGCAGATAATCTGGTCAGGGTGTCTGACGGTGTTGTGATGTTCCAGAGAATCTGGACAAGTGGGAGCGTCTGACGGTGGCCGACAGTCTGGAGCCGGTCTCGTTTGCCAGCGGCGAGACAATCGTGAAACAGGGCGAGCCTGGCGATGACTTCTTCATCATCCTCTCCGGCACGGCCGCCGTGCTGCAGTACAGGGCCGAGGGAGAGGCGCCGGTGGAGGTCGGCCAGCTGGGCGCCAGCGACTACTTCGGTGAGCACGGCCAATCTGGACGCAAAATGAGTATTGCGGTGGGCGCGCCCTTGCACTCAAATTAGTAGCAAAGTAATGTCGATGACATCATTACAGATATGGATACTGATAAATCAGCCGAGGGGTTGCTATTTTCGATGTCGCCTGTGGTCAGGAAGGCTCCGGGATTTCGGGATTTCGTTCAGGGATTTCGTTCACCAGGTGGACGCCAGTTGGAAGGGGAGATGCAGTGACTTGATGCGAGGGCCAGTGCGACGATCAGCCTGTTCACTAGCTGACACTAGTCTTGCACTCGTGAGGTCTAGGGTTTCAACAACGTGCTGTTGAGCAATTTCGGCACCCTGAGTTCGTTTGCCCGATCAACCATTCTGGGCGAGATTTGGTGTGTGTGTGTGTGTGTGTGAGAGTAACTGAGCGCATAGTGGAAGGAACGTGGGAGCTAGGGGCTCATGCGGCATGCTACCTCCCCTCCACACTCCGCGATCCTAGCCATGGTCCCGTGGGACAAAATGACACTGACCCCTACATTTTTAACAAACGACCCACACCTCTGGCTGACTGCAGCTCGCTGTTCACACGTACGTAGCGAGAATATTAAACCCCGAGTGAAATGAACCGTTCTAAATACGATGCACTCGGGTATAAGTTGGTAGACACGTATGTTCGAAAGGCTTTTGTGCACTCCCATGATGTCATTTACCGTTGTCAGTAGCACATCGATCAGCTGCGGCCAGCGAAATAACGGAAAGACCTACTGCACCTCATTGTTGATTCCCCCTCACCTTAAAACTTACCCAATACATTTTGAGTGCCGATATTTAATTACACACGCGCTTCTCTCTTCTTTACAATTTGATAAAATGTCGCTGATCGTCAAAGCACTAAATGCGTTTCGTGAAGCGATGCACTTCGTTGCCACATTGTGTCCAACTCCGGGAATTTTGACGAAGAACGAGAAGGAAGGGAGTTTCATCTCTAGCAAAATTTGGCTTTCATTTCCATCTTCCAGTGGCCACTGTCGGTCCCATCCTACAACAGGTATAGGAGATGCACCTAATACAACAGGTATAGGAGATGCACCTAATACAACAGGTATAGGAGATGCACCTAATACAACAGGTATAGGAGATGCACCTAATACAACAGGCATAGGAGATGCACCTAATACAACAGGCATAGGAGATGCACCTAATACAACAGGTATAGGAGATGCACCTGATACAACAGGTATAGGAGATGCACCTAATACAACAGGTATAGGAGATGCACCTAATACAACAGGTATAGGAGATGCACCTAATACAACAGGCATAGGAGATGCACCTAATACAACAGGTATATAGGAGATGCACCTAATCTTAACACGTGCACCAAGAGGCCTCTCACAACGCGAACCGGAGGAGGAGGTTCCTAACCCCTGATATCTCGGAAACTGTTCAAGCTAGAAACGCATTGTGTAGGGGAGATCACAGGTGCAGTGAAGTCTCTGTGGTACAAACTTGGTGACCCTAGGTCAATGCCTTCAAGGTCAAATGCGGTCGAAATCTGCCGGATTAGCGCCGATCGCAACCTTTTCTACCTTGAACCCGAGGCGGCCGGCCAGCGGTCGGTCGGTCAACTTCGCACCACTTCAGTTTTTATATTTACTCATGATTTTCCAATAGTATTTTTCCATGTGATGCGATTGTCAATTTTCAACAATGTAAAAAGATTTCATTACAATATCAGCCAGAGTGACGTATGGCGCGTGTTGTCAGGTGAGATCGCTCTGATGCTGGACCGACCCCGCGCCGCTACCGTGGTCGCCCGCGGCGATCTCAAGTGTGTCAAACTCGACCGTGGCAGGTGAGCGTGTGTGATGTCACACTGGGCGGTCAGGAGTCTGTGACTGGCCGTCTGCTACCCGGTGACGGTGACTGGCTGCCTGGGCGGGCGGCCGTCTGCTACCTCGTGACGGTGACTGGCTGCCTGGGCGGGCGGCTGTCTGCTATCCGGTGACGGTGACTGGCTGCCTGGGCGGGCGGCCGTCTGCTACCTGGTGACGGTGACTGGCTGCCTGGGCGGGCGGCCGTCTGCTACCCGGTGACGGTGACTGGCTGCCTGGGCGGGCGGCCGTCTGCTACCTGGTGACGGTGACTGGCTGCCTGGGCGGGCGGCCGTCTGCTGCCTGGTGACGGTGACTGGCTGCCTGGGCGGGCGGCCGTCTGCTACCTCGTGACGGTGACAAGCGAAGTGGTGTGGTACACTGGAGCTGTAGGCACGGTAGCTTGCCGGCCTGTTTCTGTTAACATGTTCGTCTACAACTATACCGATTGTGGCACAGCGTGATATGGTGCATTGCACGCGGTTATGCTATTTCGTGCGCACTGCAGCTGTCGCATCTGATAAGTGCATGCTATAATGTGCGAGTTTAATTTCAAGGTAGTCCCCACGATTTCAATTAGTTATTCTGGCGATGACCAATGTGGTTAAACAATGTCAGGGAATATCAGGCATTTTGGGAAAGTCACGTAATTGCATTAAAATAGTCTGAGACTGAGCCCTGCTGAGCTTGCAGAAGAGACTGAGCCCTGCCCATGCATGATACATACGCATGATAAGTGCTTCCTTCGTCACTTGATGTGCTTAGCATTTGGTTTGAGATCTGCATTTGCATGTTGATGGGAAGGCTCCAAGCTACTAATTCCATACGAAATCTCCCCATTGCGCGTGTGATGTGATGTTCGTGTGGTGTATTTTGACTCCGTGGGACGCGCCATGTGACGATATCGTCGCGTGTGATGTGATGTTCGTGTGGTGTATTTTGACTCCGTGGGACGCGCCATGTGACGATATCGTCGCGTGTGATGTGATGTTCGTGTGGTGTATTTTGACTCCGTGGGACGCGCCATGTGACGATATCGTCGCGTGTGATGTGATGTTCGTGTGGTGTATTTTGACTCCGTGGGACGCGCCATGTGACGATATCGTCGCGTGTGATGTGATGTTCGTGTGGTGTATTTTGACTCCGTGGGACGCGCCATGTGACGATATCGTCGCGTGTGATGTGATGTTCGTGTGGTGTATTTTGACTCCGTGGGACGCGGCATGTGACGATATCGTCGCGTGTGATGTGATGTTCGTGTGGTGTATTTTGACTCCGTGGGACGCGCCGTGTGACGATATCGTCGCGTGTGATGTGATGTTCGTGTGGTGTATTTTGACTCCGTGGGACGCGCCATGTGACGATATCGTCGCGTGTGATGTGATGTTCGTGTGGTGTATTTTGACTCCGTGGGACGCGCCATGTGACGATATCGTCGCGTGTGATGTGATGTTCGTGTGGTGTATTTTGACTCCGTGGGACGCGCCATGTGACGATATCGTCGCGTGTGATGTGATGTTCGTGTGGTGTATTTTGACTCCGTGGGACGCGCCATGTGACGATATCGTCGCGTGTGATGTGATGTTCGTGTGGTGTATTTTGACTCCGTGGGACGCGCCATGTGACGATATCGTCGCGTGTGATGTGATGTTCGTGTGGTGTATTTTGACTCCGTGGGACGCGCCATGTGACGATATCGTCGCGTGTGATGTGATGTTCGTGTGGTGTATTTTGACTGGAAGGCGGCGTGTGAGATTATCTTTTCGTGTGGTGTGATGTTCGTGTGGTGTATTTTGACTCCGTGGGACGCGCCATGTGACGATATCGTCGCGTGTGATGTGATGTTCGTGTGGTGTATTTTGACTCCGTGGGACGCGCCATGTGACGATATCGTCGCGTGTGATGTGATGTTCGTGTGGTGTATTTTGACTCCGTGGGACGCGCCATGTGACGATATCGTCGCGTGTGATGTGATGTTCGTGTGGTGTATTTTGACTCCGTGGGACGCGCCATGTGACGATATCGTCGCGTGTGATGTGATGTTCGTGTGGTGTATTTTGACTCCGTGGGACGCGCCATGTGACGATATCGTCGCGTGTGATGTGATGTTCGTGTGGTGTATTTTGACTCCGTGGGACGCGCCATGTGACGATATCGTCGCGTGTGATGTGATGTTCGTGTGGTGTATTTTGACTCCGTGGGACGCGCCATGTGACGATATCGTCGCGTGTGATGTGATGTTCGTGTGGTGTATTTTGACTCCGTGGGACGCGCCATGTGACGATATCGTCGCGTGTGATGTGATGTTCGTGTGGTGTATTTTGACTCCGTGGGACGCGCCATGTGACGATATCGTCGCGTGTGATGTGATGTTCGTGTGGTGTATTTTGACTCCGTGGGACGCGCCATGTGACGATATCGTCGCGTGTGATGTGATGTTCGTGTGGTGTATTTTGACTCCGTGGGACGCGCCATGTGACGATATCGTCGCGTGTGATGTGATGTTCGTGTGGTGTATTTTGACTCCGTGGGACGCGCCATGTGACGATATCGTCGCGTGTGATGTGATGTTCGTGTGGTGTATTTTGACTCCGTGGGACGCGCCATGTGACGATATCGTCGCGTGTGATGTGATGTTCGTGTGGTGTATTTTGACTCCGTGGGACGCGCCATGTGACGATATCGTCGCGTGTGATGTGATGTTCGTGTGGTGTATTTTGACTCCGTGGGACGCGCCATGTGACGATATCGTCGCGTGTGATGTGATGTTCGTGTGGTGTATTTTGACTCCGTGGGACGCGCCATGTGACGATATCGTCGCGTGTGATGTGATG
>JAOTOM010004372.1:250000-277198 GCA_034440615.1 Ashinkailepas kermadecensis | reverse complement strand
TGATCATCCACAATGATGTGGTGGTGACTCACGATCCTCTCTCCGTCTGAGTTGAATGGGGAGCCATCGCAGATAATCCGCACAGGACTTTCTGTACAATACCAGACGTGGCTCCTATTAGCTTTCGAAGACGTGTAGACATTTTGGCACCTTTGTCTGCATCCTCAGGGAGATCATGTATGTCTTCAATTTTATGCCACTCCTCACAGGCGGTGTCTGCAAACTCTCCTGCGCTGCCCGGGAAGAGCTGCTCAGACAGCGATTTTCCGTGCTCGATGAAGGATTCAAGTGTGGTAGCTTCTAGCAGGCTTTCCATTTTCTTCAGAAGTTCATCCTGTTCTGCATCCAGGCGGGCATCGAGGAACGATGTGGCGGATCCGATGACTTCCACTCGGATGGCGGCGCAGTCCCGTTTCATCGTTGGCACGAGACTGTGGCCAACTTTCCGGCGTGGCGTCTCTGCAGGCTGTTCATGCTTTTCTTCTCGCTTCCCTGGGTAGGGTGCGGTCTCCATCAGTCGGAGCTTGCGTGCTGCTGCGTCCCTGATGGTCAGGATGTCGCTCAGCAGCAGATCACTCCTCTGCAGCTTTTTCTGAACGTATCTGTACACATCCAGAACATCGCCTACAAGAGCAGTCATCCAGATCTGCCTTGCATTCCACGTGTGAAGGTATCCGGTGGCTTTTCTCCTTTCAGTAGCATCCCCATGCTCTGTGGTTTCCTCCACACCTTTTTTGCAGCCGCTGATATTTGTCAAGACAGCATCTACGACCTGTAGTTGATGTTCAGCGAAGCGCACGTCGTGATGGCGCGGGAACTGCTTCGCGTCTGGCATGACCGAATCGAGGAGCTTCTTCTTTGCTTGGTGGGTCCTGAAGTACGAGCTGACTGCCAACAGATTGTCTTTCCACATGCAGTTCTGGCACCGCGTCCATCATGCTCTCCACTGCGAGATCTGATCGGTGAGCGCAGCACCAAAAGGTGAGGATGTCGCGCTTGAGCTGATCTCTGAGCAGACGCCACAGCCCTTTATGGCGACCAGTGTTTGCCGACTCTCCGTCGGTCGTTATGCCGGACAGCTTCTCGGTGTTTCCACAGATGGCGAGTGCATCATTGACAGCCTGCAGCAGACCTTCGGCGCCAGGCTTCTCCGGATTTGACGATGTGATGAACACGGTTTTTACAGAAGCATCAGACAGCGCCAGACGCGCACTGACAAACTTGTGGTTGATCATTTGTTTATCCACACTTCCGTCGATTTGGATACTGTATGTCACACAGTCATCAAAGATGTTTCGAAGCTTTTGTTTTTCAACCTTTTCAATGGCTAATAACATTTGACGGTAGAAGACTGGAGTTCGATAGTGAAGATCGCTCGGTGTTGGCTCGAATGGCTCGAAAGCCACGTCTGGCCCGTTATCACGCATGGCAGCTATGAGTCTGTCTGCCACACATTGTCGCCATTGACCTGGCAGGCCACGAGTTTGCTGATGCCGTCTCAATCAGGCAGTCATTGTAGACGTCCAGTGCCATCCTGACCAGCGACTCCAACTGTTCAGCACTGTGTCCGCGGAGTGACCGCAGCCAGGGATGCTTTGTACTCTGCTCCTCCCAGCTCTTGGCAAGCTTATCACACTCCTTGGCTGTACGATGCACCTGTGACATCAAATGGTCCACCACCCTCTCTAACTTCTGTGAACTATCCGCACGGACACCAGAAGCGATGGGAACCTGCCCATTTCTGGACATTTTTTTCGCCTGATCTAGATGTGTTTCACACAGGGTACACTTAACGTGTGTTCGCATGATGCCGGACGCCGGCTTGACAATACTCTGAAGCTCAGGGAACCTAGTTATCATGGCTTTCAGGTCCAGTCGCACACCATGATACATCACACTACTGGAAGTTCCTGCAGTTACACTGACTGACTCCTTCGGAGTGTAATTCTTGCCGTCCCCAGGACGGGACGGATCCCCATTGCTGGACGGATCCGTCGGGTCGCTCCTGTCGTCCCCAGGGCGGGACGGATCTGCTGGGTCGCTCCTGTCGCCCCCCAGGGCGGGACAGACCCGCCGGGTCGCTCCTGTCATCTCCAGGGGAGGAAGGATCCGTTGGGTCGCTCCTGTCATCCCCAGGGCGGGACGGATCCGCTGGGTCGCTCCTGTCTTCTCCAGGGGAGGAAGGATCCGTTGGGTCGCTCCTGGCGTCCCCAGGGCTGGACGGATCCGCTGGGTCTCTCCTGTCCTCTCTGGGGGAGGAAGGATCCGTTGGGTCGCTCCTGTCATCCCCAGGGCTGGACGGATCCGCCGGGTCGCTCCTGTCGTCCCCAGGGCTGGACGGATCCGTTGGGTCGCTCCTGTCTTCGGGTGAGGAAGGATCCGTTGGGTCGCTCCTGTCGTCCCCAGGGCTGGACGGATCCGCTGGATCGCTCCTGTCGTCCCCAGGGCGGGACGGGTCCGTCGGGTCGCTCCTGTCTTCTCCAGGGGAGGAAGGATCTGCTGGGTCGCTCCTGTCGTTCCCAGGGCTAAACGGATCCGCTGGGTCGCTCCTGTCGTCCCCAGGGCTGGTCGGATCCGCTGGGTCGATCCTGCCGTCCCCAGAGCTGGACGGATCCGCTGGGTCGCTCCTGTCGTCCCCAGGGCGGGACGAATCCGCTGGGTCGCTCCTGTCGGCCCCAGAGCGCGACGGATCGCTCCTGTCATCCCCGGGGCGGGACGGATCCGCTGGGTCGCTCCTGTCGTCCCCAGGGCTGGTCGGATCCGCTGGGTCGCTCCTGTCGTCGCCAGAGCGGGACGGATCCGCCGAGTCGCTCATGTCATCTCCAGGGCGGGACGGATCCGCCGGGTCATCTATTTCGATCACAGTAGATGAAGCGCTGAGGGAAAAGGTGAAAATTTTGCTTTAGAAGAACGAAAAAGTCGGCCATCACCGTAACGGGGAGCGAAATATGTAGTACATCTGAATTCTATTTTTAACCCGCGCGGCGCCGGGGAGATTGCCCCTTCCCCTCCCGAATATTTGCCAATAACTTCACAACGACGGCAGCTGTCGACGTCAAACTGTTAGAACCATATCTGAAACTTTCACGTCCACTTCGGCCAGAAAAAAATCGGCCAGAGATTCTGTAAGAAAATGTCATTTCAGTGGCATTATGTCACGCGATTTTCAGTCAGATACGGTGGAAACAGAATCAGATAGAAAACAGAATTAACTATCAGAACCAGATTCAGATCAGATCAGATAGTATAGGTATTTCACGAATCAGTGAATATCGAAGCGAAATGCAAATACACGTTATGAAAATACTAAGTAGTAATTGTTAACGTAAAATCGTATCGTAAAATCTGAAATCGCATTCTCTACTAGACGACTATCTTCTTTTTAAAGTGACGGACAGGGCGTAGAAGCGTTCTCAAAGATGGGGAGGTGGAGGGGGATTACGTTTTGAACAGACTGATTCGTAAGTATAACGGGTAGGTAGGTAGGTACTAGATTGTTTGTTGACTTCATCTGTCATTGGGGTGACGCCCGTTGGTGATAAAGGAATAAATGAAAATGAAAATGAAATTATTGCTCCATTGACTTATAATAGGGAGGTCGCGAAAATGATATGACCAGGTCACCGATACGAAAAATCCGAAATATACAACTTCTGCATACTAACAAGTATATAAACTCCAGAGAGTTTCAAAACTCTCACAACCAATAACGTCGTGGCACGACTACAAGACATTTTTGGACAAATATGGGCACGCGATCCAAAATAGGTAGTTAAGTAGTCCGCGATCGTTATTCCGCGATCATATAGTTCTCGTTCCGGGATCGCTATTACGCGACAGCGGAATATTTATTTAAATAAGGATAATATTCCGCGGTCGTTTATTCCGCGATCGGGATAATTAGGGATACCGTTTTTTTTATTTTTCTTTCAATAGGTAAATGAAGTTATTTAACATCGAATTATGAATTGAAGAGCAGTTATTAACATGCATAGGTATAAGAATGAAGCTTTTCCTCTTGCACATCCTTTCAAAATGTGCTTATTTAGTCAAAATCTGATCGCGGAATAAAATTCCCCGAAATAAGGGTCCAAAAATGTTCCGCGATCGCGATCGCGGAATTAATTAAAAAGGAAATTCCGCGATCAATTTTCGGTACTACGCGAACGCGTAATAGCGAAATCGCGGACTTACATAAGTTCCGCGATGCCCAGCACTGTTTTTGGAGGTGCGTTCAGGTGATCTGACCTATGATCTGATCTTGAAAGTCTACAACATTTTCGGGAATTTTTTAAAAGTGATAGAGGATGCCAGATTTGATCATGCCAAAAATGGCTAATTTTCTACTCTTTTCGCTAATTTTCACACATAATTTTCCCCTCTGAACCCTGGCATGAAACCAATTCTAGGACACTGTGCCAGGCAGGGGCGTCACCGACGGGGGGTCGCGAGTGCGACCCCACTTCTGAAAACCGGTGTAGGTATCTCTCAGCGTTACGACCCCCTTGGACCCTCACTCGAAAATCCGTGCATGGCTCCGACCCCCCCCCCGCTCGAAAATCCGTGCATGGCTCCGACCCCCCCCGCTCGAAAATCCGTGGCGACGCCGCTGGTGCCAGGGGCGCAGTACCTAACTTTATTCCGCCTTCAGGTTGAGGGGGCATGGGGGAGAGTCGTGAGCGATTTTCACGTCTTTCTTCCCATGCAATGCCATAACCAATGTTAAATTTCGCCAAAGTTGGGGGCGGCTGCCCCTCTGCCCCCCCCGGCAGGGGGTTGTCATCCGTATTCAAATAGCGTGTAGCCAAATGGAAAGATGACGTCAGGGCTAAGCTCCATTTCGACCAATGAGAAGCCGCCTTCGCGCTCACGTGACTACCACGTGACCGTGACTGCAGCGGCCATGGCCATTGGTCGGCAGCGGCTGAAACTATTTACATTGCGTTGATATGGCGCGCTTGCAGGGCTCTCCTTGATGCCGAAAAACTTCAATTTTTGTATACACAATAGTATAATATCGATTGTGATTTCGATACAAGACACTTTGGTTTATCCAGCAATACTAAATCCATTCTGCTGTCATTTGTAGTTTGTCGCGCACCGTGCCAGATTTTGCGGCCCGCCCTGGACGGTGGTGTTCTATGGCCCAGGGGCGTCGCCACCGGGGGGGGGGGGCAGTCGCCCCCTGGCGTTAGCCAGGGGGGCAAACATATCCTTTGCCCCCCTGAAATTTCGGGAGGCCCTGTCGCCAAACAGGAGGCCCCCAGGTTACCGACAACAAAAAGCTACATACAACCGCTGGGAGGCCCGTCCGCACATGCCTGGGCCCCCTCTCAACGACGTGAGGCCCCCTGAAGTTTCTAAGAGGCCCCTGCAGCTGAGTGTAGGCCCCCTATCAGCTAACCTGAGACGCCCTACTACTACTGAGAGGCCCCTCTCAACGACGTGAGGCCCCCTGAAGTTTCTAAGAGGCCCCTGCAGCTGAGTGTAGGCCCCCTATCAGCTAACCTGAGACGCCCTACTACTACTGAGAGGCCCCTCTCAACGACGTGAGGCCCCCTGAAGCTTCTAAGAGGCCCTGCAGCTGAGTGTAGGCCCCCTATCAGCTAACCTGAGACGCCCTACTACTACTGAGAGGCCCCTCTCAACGACGTGAGGCCCCCTGAAGCTTCTAAGAGGCCCCTGCAGCTGAGTGTAGGCCCCCTATCAGCTAACCTGAGACGCCCTACTTCTACTGAGAGACCCTCTCAACAATGTGAGGCCCCCTGAAGCTTCTAAGAGGCCCCTGCAGCTGAGTGTAGGCCCCCTATCAGCTAACCTGAGAGGCCCTCTCAACGACGTGAGGCCCCCTGAAGCTTCTAAGAGGCCCCTGCAGCTGAGTGTAGGCCCCCTATCAGCTAACCTGAGACGCTCTACTACTACTGAGAGGCCCCTCTCGACGACGTGAGGCCCCCTGAAGCTTCTAAGAGGCCCCTGCAGCTGAGTGTAGGCCCCCTATCAGCTAACTTGAGGCGCCATACTACTACTGAGAGGCCCTCTCAACGACGTGAGGCCCCCTGAAGCTTCTAAGAGGCCCCTGCAGCTGAGTGTAGGCCCCCTATCAGCTAACCTGAGACGCCCTACTACTACTGAGAGGCCCCTCTCAACGACGTGACGCCCCCTGAAGCTTCTAAGAGGCCCTGCAGCTGAGTGTAGGCCCCCTATCAGCTAACCTGAGACGCCCTACTACTACTGAGAGGCCCCTCTCAACGACGTGAGGCCCCCTGAAGCTTCTAAGAGGCCCCTGCAGCTGAGTGTAGGCCCCCTATCAGCTAATCTGAGACGCCCTACTACTACTGAGAGGCCCCTCTCAACGACGTGAGGCGCCCTGAAGCTGCTAAGAGGCCCGTGCAGCTGAGTGTAAGCCCCATATCAGTTAACCTGAGGCCCCTTACTACCATTGAGAGGCCCCTCTCAACGACATGAGGTCCTCTCTCAAAGACATGAGGCCCCATGAAGCTTCTAAGAGACCGAAATTTATCCATTCCCGAATGGATACCAAAAAAATAAACCACACACTTCCCCCTGGAGATCAGCTCCTGGCAAAACTCGGTGGTGACGCCCCTACGGCCCTGCATAGGATGCACTTCGACTGGTAAGGCTGCTCCCTGAGCGACATAGGAGGCCCCCTTGCAGCGATTTATATAAATTTACATTTCAAATATTATTTTAATATTTTTTTTGGAGGCCCCCTGCAAAAAAATAATGCACGAAATCCGAGGAGAAAAGTTTTGGTGGGGGTAGGTTAGGAGGCCCCCTCCACAGCTGAGGAGGCCCCTCTGGAGCTCTGCCCCCCCTGGCAAAATATGGTGGCGACGCCCCTGCTATGGCCTTGCCCCCCCCCCCCCCCTCCTCCCCCGGTTCCTGCGTCCCTGCCCTGTGCGTCAACAATCAACATACCTTGCTCCGTGACATGCAACATCTGCGGCGTTCCCAGATGCAGACGCTTGCAGCGATGTCTTTGTAATATTACTAGAATGAAAATACTTGGTTACTTTTGAACAATTTGCACTACTTTTTTCCAACTCAGCACGTTTTCGTTTCGCAATTCGTTCGGCGCGAGGCATTTTCTTAATAATCTGGTATAGTGCAACTACCGGGCTATCGATCTGCAACGTGTTTGAAGTTGTTTACGATTTAATTAATCTTCTGCTATGCTGTTCTGAACAAGAACTTTATGGCCTTTGTTTAAAAAAGAAAATAATGAAAATATATGCCATTACAAAACTTACCGTAAATTATTCACAATTCATTAAAAATAAAACTATCGAAAAAGTTGGTACGGACAGCATCAGCAATCTACCTATCCGCTTGTCATTTCGTCTCTGCCCGCCGCGCCATCTGGGAAAAATTCGCGGGCGATTCCGTCCGGGACAGTCTAACATCCAGGCGCTCCCGCCCGCGCCGGCTTCATGGCGGGCCCGACACTGCGACTCGAGTGAAGTCCGCTGGGGCGTGCCGGCAGAAGTTCGGTCGGGGCTCTGGCGAGTATGAGGAACGGGGCAATAAGGGCAGGAACAGGGTCGCAGGAAGCGGGGGGGCAGGAGGGTAGCCCCCAAGTTTGGCGAAATTAAACAGTAGCCCAATGACGTTTCATTTAATGGAAAGAAATAATTTGAAAAGCGGTTTGCCTCCTCCATGCCCCCTCAATAGCGGCGTCGCCATGGATTTTCGAGGGGGGGGTCCGAGCCATCCAAGTGGGGGGTCGTGGGGGTCGTAATGATGAGAGATACGCCGATTTTCAAAAGTGGGGGGTCCGGAGCCCCCAACCCCACCCCCCAGCCCCGTCGGCAACGCCCCTGCCCCTCAACCTGAATATAGTCCCTGCGCCCCTGTGCAGAAACGGGCACAATGCTGGGCAGGGTAGGGCCTGGGGGCAGAACAGAGCTCGACCTGAGAGCACTGCCTGAGGGCAGGCAGAGCAGGGCATGACACGGTCTGAAAGCAGGGCAGGGCACGGCTTGTCTGAGGGTAGGGCACGGCACGGTCTGAGGGCCGGGCAGGGCACGGTCTGAGGGCAGGGCAGGGCACGACTGAGGGCAGAGCATGGCACGGTCTGTTTGAGGGTAGGGCACGGCACGGTCTGAGGGCAGGACGGGGCAAAGTCTGAGGGCAGGGCAGGGCACGGTCTGAGGGCATGGCAGGGCACGGTCTGAGGCCAAGGCAGGGCACGACTGAGGGCAGGGCGGGGCACGACCTGAGGACAGGGCAGGACATGACTGAGGACAGGGCAGGACATGACTGAGAGCAGGGCAGGGCAGGGCACGGTCTGAGGGCAGGGCAGCGCACGACCTGAGAGCAGGGCAGGGCACGGCCTGAGAGCAGGGCAGGGGCACGACTGAGGGCAGAGAAGAGAACGGCCTGAGGGCAGGGCAGGGCACGGTCTGAGGGCAGGGCAGAGCACGGTCTGAGGGCAGGGCAGGGCACGACTGAGGGAAGGGCAGGGCACGGTCTGAGGGCAGGGCAGGGCACGGCCTGAGGGCAGGGCAGGGCACGGCCTGAGGGCAGGGCAGGGCACGGCCTGAGGGCAGGGCAGGGCACGGCCTGAGGGCAGGGCTCAGTCTGAGGGCAGGGCAAGGCACGAATGGGCATTGGGCAGGGCACGGTCTGAGGGCAGGGCAGGGCACGACTGAGGGCAGGGCAGGGCACGGTCTGAGGGCAGGTCAGGGCACAGAACCTGAGAATACAGCACGCCAGCACGGTACAGGGCAGGGCAGGGCAGGGCACGACAGGACACAGAGCAAACAGACAAAGTGATACTCACTGTGCAGGAAATGAACGGGCATGTCATTTGTGCTTCTTCTTCCTACTGAGAGCATATTTCCATTTGGGACGCAGTGGTCCAAAATTTGGAAGGGCTACGTCCCAACGGGAGGGGCTGCGTCCCAAAATGGGACGCAGTCGATATGCTAAAATATGCCCTGGAGTGTGGCGGCGGTAATGTTGTGACAGAGTCATCCGATTCACAATCGGACGACTCTAGTGTGCCTGGGGGAGAGATCCCGGCAGAGTGGCCGGGGCTCGGGGCTGTCCTGCGAGGGCAGAGAGGGGGAGATGGAGGGACGTGGACGGCCCTGAGGGGGCGTCGCGGGGGTAGGTCTGAGCCCGAGAGGTGTACAGGGGAAGAGGGGGAGGGGGGGAGCAGGGACGACCCGGAAGGGACGGGGCGAGGGAGGCCCGAGCCCGAGGGGGCGCAACGGCCGGCCGACTCCGGGGGGGCCGAGGCGCCAGCGAGGGAGCAGGGCGCGGGGCCGGTCCAGGAGGATGGTTGGAAGGGGAGAGCGTGTGCTCGGTGTGCCCGGGCACGCGGGGTAGCGGGCGGCCCCTCGGCCGGGGTCGGCCAGAGGGGCTGGAGGAGGGGTCGGTCCCAGGCAGAGGTTGGCCTCCGCGTCGCGGGCGGTGCTGCAGGGACGGTCAGGCGCCGCTGGGTCAGTGAACAGGATCTTGCGCAACGTCTCGCATTCCGGGCCATTTGCGCATGCGCGGCCCGGCCGCCGGCTATCGGAAGGTTGTTGGCCGTGAGAGGTGGTAAGGTTCGGGCACGTGCAGTGGTTGGTGGACGGGTGGGTGTGATTAGCGTGCAGTGTACAGCTGACTGGTAATAGGGGAGACCGGGTCTAGTTGATACAATTCTGGCAAAACTCAAAATAACTCATCACTTTGCAAAGATAGTGTGTGTGTGTGTGTGCGTAAGTGAGTTCGGCCAGCCTGCCATCGTGTTAGTGATGTCGGCTGTTTTCGATGGTGTGTATAGAAGTAAGTGTAGTGGTGGGCAGTGGCGTCGCCACGAAATTCTTCCAGGAGTGGAGTAATGTTGGAAGGGGACTTCCTGCTCCCCGAAAGCGGGCCTCCTATTGTTTTTAGGCTCTTGGTATGGTTCAAGAATGGGAAGCATGATTTCATATTGATGTCTTGTTTGTTCTTGGCATGGTGCATCATTTACGCAAAATGCAAGAGCAATAATCTTTTTTTTCGCTGAGAACTGCCAGGGTTCGCGGAGCCATGCCAGGGTATAAATAAGCAAATGTGGATAAATACCTAAGTGCCAAAACAAACCAATGTCTTAGTGCTTTCTCGACCAGAAGAATGTTCCCGCTGCCCTCTAGATTCCAGCGAGCTGGCGGGGCTGGTGCTGAACATATCATACAGATATCTCCAATTGATCAACCCACTTCTATGTCCACTAAGTCTAACTGAATATAGCTAGATTCATCACTACTGTTTGTCATTCCCACCAGCTTGATGTCATAAGTTAGCTTAAACGATAATTTGTCAGTCCTAGGACGACAATTCCGCGAAGGTGACAACGAGAAGTGGATTGAATTGGTTTTCTTATCGCCATCTTAGGGATTTATTTATTTTCATAACATTTGGTGCTGGGTGTAAGGCACCTGGCACACCAGCTAGAGTAATAAATCCTTAGCGATTAAATCACGGCAAGGACAAGCATTGAACAACAGTGCATAAATGACAATGCAACAATGGCAATACATAAATAATGCAAAACCTTCAAATTCCACGCCGTCACGCCCATGGTTTTCGCTGCACTGCACCGTTTTGTAAATGACGTTGAGAAGGTATTGAAGCTGGGAAGCTCCAATCATGCAGGCTGTAATTACAGAAGACAAATGTGTAGGAGGACAATGCATTTAAAAACAACATTCCTCCCAATTTGTATGGGATATCGGTGTTGTTTTGTATGCTTGTGAGGAGGAATTTCCCCCTGAATGTTGGCTTTGCCCCATATTTCTGAAAACTATTGGGAGAGCAGTGGCGTACCTATATTTGCGTCAAGGGGAGGGTGGAAACGTATTTGGAGGGGGTCCACCTACCCCATTAAAAAAGTCCTGCGGATTTCGACCACTATTTTGTCAAAGGGGACCTTCTTGAATCTAATAATTAGCGATCAACTGAATTGTCCCATGGAGGGGCCTAATCTACTACTATCGTTTCTGATTCGTCGGATTTAAACCCTAACTCCCCCCACCCTGTTATAATGTTTTCTTTTGGTATCCCTTGATAAGTCACCTCACACTGCTGAAAATACACCTATGCAAATCACTTTAAAATGTAAAATTTCCCAATTTCAGACATTCCAGTTCATAGTGCCCGGTCGCCACGACGCCAACGTTCGTGCACATGCACACCCATCTTGCGCATTCGGTGCATTCGTCACACTTCGTGCGATGCTACTGTTTCTGCTTGGCCTGCTACGTTTTGCTAATTGCTGCCACATGATAGACTTGCGCCATATTTTACGTGAAGCAATGTTTCGTATGGACGTTCGCTGCGAAAATTCGATTAATTCAATTCGATCATTAGCTCATTACTTACAACATTTTATGGTGGTTAAGAAATGCGGACACCCCCTGAGCTTTGATGCACCTCATATCTTTGCTTAAATATGCTCCCAGATTGGCTACCGAACCGAGGCCCTGCCTTTTTGTGTTCTTTTTGGACCCGTTTCGTATTTTTTCGTCTACGGATGTGTCTTAGGGCTTCACTCCATTTTTGTTAGGAGCCCAACACATTTTCGAAACCCCTGTCCGTTTTAGGGTTTTGTTGCTTTTTAAATATTTTTTTTAGGTGTCTGGGCGTTTTCAAAGATCCCGATGTGTTTATTTAGTGCTCGGTCTTTTTGTTCCTTTTGGGACCATGCTGCTTTTTGCGGACCCATCCTCTTTTTCAGGCCTTTGTGCGGTCGCATGGCCCATGTATGTCTTGCGAGCTTCCGGTGTATTTTTTTAGAGCTCCCGGTATGTTTATTTAAGGCTGCAACGCATGTTTTAAGCCCTGTAGCTTTTTGCGAGACTGCGCTTTGGAGGGCCAGTTACACTTTCGGCCTCCGTTGTACTCTTGGGGTCCCGCTGTGTTTATTTGGGGCTTCTGACGCACATTTGTGGGGCCCCAGTACAACTTTTGGGCTTCGGTGCGATTTGTCTGGGTCCCAGCGCGACTTATCGCGCCCAGGGCCCAGTTTCATGAAAATCTACGACATTTCAAAACTAAGAAATGTAAAACTAAGAATCTTTTAAAAGCGATCTCATGAAATTCAAGATGTCTTAGTTTCAAAAGTCTTACTTTTTCGATTGTTCGTAGATTTTGTGTAGAGGTGTTTTCTTAATGTGTCGGTAACTGAAATGTTGCGAGCACGATAACTTCTTATTTCCGTTGCAAACAGATACCTTCATCTAACTGCAATACATCATAAATGTTCAACATACAATGTGTAAGACAAAATTAATCAAGTACCTATAAAACGACGGGCTGCGATCGCCGGTTTCTTTCTTCACTAGTTGTTTATTTACATTATCAGCTGACTGGCCGACACCATTAGGGCATACCGATAATAGATGGCGTTAGTAGTTACAATATACATTGTGATACAGAGCCGAGGTAGAAAAAATAAGATATAAATTCTTACATTCAATGAGCATGGGTTCCAGAAGCCAGCAACGGCAGAAAAAAACTGAAGTGTTCCGAGCGATATTAGAGAAGAAAGAGGTGAGCAGGAATCTGATGAATAGTTATGCGTTGAAATAATCTGAGAACGATACAATTAGTGGTGTAGGTAGTCAGGGGTCAGATGATCTCCTGAAATCAGTGAAGCTCTGTATGCTTTCGGGAGGACCCTCGCAACCCCCCCTCAATGTTGGCTTACCCCCAAATAATTATAACTTTTAACGTGTTACCCTTGGTGGCATGTCTCCCTGTTTCCCTATTAATTTGGGCCCGCCCATTGTCTTCATGTACCCTTGTAAATTGCTGTTATTGTAAATTATTGCCCTTCCAATAATTTTCAGAAACCTACATCTATGCCTGAAATTTAGCGGGGATGCCCAAAGTACCCTTCAGGGCCTTGAATAAAACGGCACATCATCCTACTACTCAAATGGTTTGATCGGTGAAATTTCACCTCTGAACCCCCACTCCGTTATCATAGTTGGCGGAACATCCAAATCTAAGGGGGGGGGATAGACACCATTTTATGGGGTGAATTCTTTCCAGTGAGCGACATAAGGTCATTGTCAATTTCGGGATTGAAGGAGGATGTTGTGCCCAGCCCCCCCTCTGGTGGAGGCTCCGCATAATCATTATTAGATTTATTTCTTTATCTAAGAAGTAAATCATATTTATTGTTTCAAAGACACTTCAATCACACGGTAACCAATTCCATTCAATCACACGGTAACCCTCTCCCGGAAGATCCGCCTTGTCCGTCGATTGCGGTCCAATCTTGCCTCTTCCATAGTACACAAAGATAAACGCACAGTAAAACGTAAACTTCGCAACACTAATACAATAGCACACCGAACAGACTAACACGTTCAAGTAATTTGCGATGGAAGTAATAGTTCCGACCGAACAACACTCCACCACACTGCAGCACTACATCCAATCTACGCAAGAATTATGTGCTTGATTTCTTGCTCTGGAACTTAAGACATTTTCGTAAATTTGTCTTCAATTCCAGCTTTCATGAAACTCAACCGTCCATGTTTTCTTGAATAAGAAGAAATTTGTCTTTAATTTTTTGTCTTAGTTTTACATTCTTGTTTCTTAAATAAGACTTTTTCATGAAACTGGAAAAGTCCTATTCAAGACCAATTTGTCTTAAATAAGACAACTTGGTCTTCGTGAAACTGGCCCCAGGCGCGTGGTTCCGGGCCCCAAGGCCAGTTTCCTGGACTCAACGCGATTTTTGTGGAGCTCTTCTGAATTTTCTTTAAAGTTCGAATCCCGGCCTAATTTTCCGAGCCCCTGGCGCCATGTTTTTGTATCCCACCATGATTTTTCGAGCTCCGGTATGTTTTTTTTTCGGGGCCGTGCGCGATTTGTGAAGGCATCTGATGATATGTTCGGTGTTCGAGAGCCATTTTCCTGACCCGGACATTATATTTTATAATCCTTCCTTCTTTTGAAGGGATCCGGTTTGATTTTTCTTCGGATACCGATGCGATTTTTGGCCTCACACTGTGCTTATGTGGGGCCCTAGACGCCAATTTTTGGGATCCCCGACGTAAATAATTGATGCACAGACCAAACTTTTCCGACTCCCGATGGGAATTGTGGGTCCCGAGCGCGATATTTGGGACCGGTTCGGGTTTGTCGGAAACGTTGTACTTAGCTGTAGCCCCAACACGATGTTGGCGGTTCCTGTCGCATATTTTCGGCCCTCGGAGCGAGTTTTCTGGGACCCGCCGTATTTATTTGGAGCTCCCTGCGTGAATTCTGGTGGACCGACGCGAATTTTGGTGGCCCCAGCGCGACTTTTAGGGACCCCGGCATGATTCTTGGGAGCTTTCCCTCTTAGGAGGGAGGGGGCATTGGCCCCTTTGATATGCCACTGCGGCCACCGAAGGAGTTTTTTTTTTCAGTCGATGGGACTTTTCGGAGTATAAAAGCGGTCCGGGTAATTTTTTCCGGACCTGTTCTTAATTTTCGGGTGCTGGGGTCGATTCGATCGGGTCTCGGTGTGAACTTTTTGGACATCGAGTTCTATTTCTTTAAAGATCCTCATGTGATATTTTTGGGTCCCGGTACGATTCTGCCGTCTCCCGGTGCGATTTTGTTCGGTGCCCTGACAAGTTTTTTTCGGTGCCCAACGGGTTCTTGGGGGACCTTGACCCGATTTTTGAGGCCGCAGATTGACATTCCAGTTGATAATTGATTGGGGGGGGCAGCTGCAACTTTTGGGGCTCCGGCGCGACCTTTTGGGCCCCCAGTGTGATTTTCAAGGGCTGCGAAGCGATTTTTTGTAGTCCAATGTAACCTTTTGTGTCCCGACGCCATTTGCTTGGATATGTAGCGCGAGTTTTAGCGACCTCCACACTGTTTGGGTGTCCAATACATTTTGGAGGCTTTGGCGTCATTGTTGGGGCCCCAGAGTGATTATCCATGTCCGGATTGTTTTTCGTTTCCCCGGCTTCATTTGTGTCCCAATGAAACTGTTGGGGAACGGTACGACCTGTCGTGCCACTGGCGTGATTTTCATGGTCCGGGCGTGACTTTTTGATACCCCAGGCTCAGCGTGGTTTTGAGGTGCCCCGACCGGATCCTTTGGGGCCCATACCGTGATTTTCAAGTTCCCCGGCACGACTCCTACCATTTATTACGGGCTTCTTCTTGCAAATTATAGGACGCCTCTCGCGTCTTAGGGGGTCTCGTCTCATTTCCTGGAGCATCTTTAACGTTTTTGGATGTCTCCTCGTGTCCTACCCTCCTCCATATTCAATGGCCCCCTCTCCCGTCTTGGAGGGCCTCCTCCTACATCCTGGGGCCCCTTTAACATGGCATGGGGCTTCCTCTCATGTTCCAGGGGCATTATCTGCCAAATTATGGGCCTCCTGCCACGCCTCGGGCAGGAGGCGTGGCACATCATTTGTCCTTAGACACATCCTTTGTCCTGGCAAAGCCTACCCATCTTGGGGGCATCTTCAATTTTGGAAACCTCACCTCCTTCCATACCTGCTATCACTCACATTTTAAGGGCATCCTCTCATTTCGTGGGAACTCCTTCCGGTCTTCGGGACCTCATTCGGCCCTGGAGACCTCCTACTCCGTCTTGAGGGACTCCTCTCGAGTCCGGCAGGGGCCTCCTTTTCTCTTCTACAGACCTTCTTTTTCAAATTAGGGGCCTCCTGCTCTGCGTTTCGATTCGATCTTTGCCATTTTAAGGGTGGCCTCTTATCTCCTGGTGGACTCCTCTTCTCTCCCAGGTGCCTCCTCTTCCAAATTATAAGCAACCTTTCCTATCTCGGTTTCCTTGTCATTTCCTGGGGACCTTCTTGCCCGTCTTGGAGCCTTCTTTCTCGCCTGGGAGTCATCCCTCTTATCTAATGGCTTTTCTCTCCTATTTTAGGGGCCTCCTCGTTCATCATTCGGTCTCATTTCCAATCTTGTGTCGTCCTCTTCCGAATTACGGGTCTCCTGGCACGTTTCTGGATAATCCTTTTCTATCTTGGTGGAACCTTACCCGTTTTGGGGCCTGTTTTTGCGTCTCCGAAACCTCATTTCATATCCACTGGCTTTCTCTTCCGTCTTAGGGCCTCCTCTCATTTCCTGGGGCGTCTTTTCCCATATTGAGGCCTCCTTTGCAATCCTGGGGGCCTCCTTTGCAATCATTGGGGCCTCCCTTGCAATCATGGGGCCTGCTTTGCAATCCGTGGGGGGGGGCTTCCTTTCCAATCCTGTGGGCGTCCTTTGCAATCCTGGGACCTCCTTTGCAATCCTAGGGCCTCCTTTGCAATCCTAGGGCCTCCTTTGCAATCCTGGGGCCTCCTTTGCAATCCTGGGGGCCTCCTTTGCAATCCTGGGGGCCTCCTTTGCAATCCTAGGGCCTCCTTGGCAATCCTGGGGGGCTCCTTTGCAATCCTGGGGGCCTCCTTTGCAATCCTGGGGGCCTCCTTTGCAATCCTAGGGCCTCCTTTGCAATCCTGTGGGCGTCCTTTGCAATCCTGGGACCTCCTTTGCAATCCTAGGGCCTCCTTTGCAATCCTGGGGGCCTCCTTTGCAATCCTGGGGGCCTCCTTTGCAATCCTAGGGACTCCTTTGCAATCCTGGGGGCTCCTTTGCAATCCTGGGGGCCTCCTTTGCAATCCTGGGGGCCTCCTTTGCAATCCTAGGGCCTCCTTTGCAATCCTGTGGGCGTCCTTTGCAATCCTGGGACCTCCTTTGCAATCCTAGGGCCTCCTTTGCAATCCTGGGGGCTTCCTTTGCAATCCTGGGGGCCTCCTTTGCAATCCTGGGGGCTCCTTTGCAATCCTGGGGGCTCCTTTGCAATCCTGGGGCCTCCTTTGCAATCCTGGGCCTCCGTGCCAGTTGTCGTCACTCTCTTGATTTCTAGGGCCTCCTATCCTCTCCTAGGTGACTCCCTTTTCAAATTAGGGACCTACTCTCATGTCTTGGAGGCCTCCTCACCTGTGTTTGGAGCCTCATTATCCTCTCAGCAGGGTGCTTTTGTGTCATTGTCCAAAATATTATCTCCTGGGTCCTCCTGTTCCAAAATATTGGCCTCATCTGGCTGGTCTCAGTGGCCTTCTGTCATTCCTGCGGATAACTTTTTCCCATCTTTGGGCTCCCTCTTGCGTCCGGAAAAATATCTCCCATCATTCCGGCCCGTCTCGGTGGCATCCTTTTCGTCCTGGGGGCCTCCTCCCAATCTCTGGCCTACGTCGCTTATTTGGATCTTATTAGATTTCGCGGGAGCCTCGTTGCCAGTCTTGGGGCCTCCTTGACAGCATGATCTTCTGTCTCGTCGGCCTCCTTGCTCACCTGTTTACCTGTGCATTTCCGGACAGGGGCCTCCTCAAATTTTAGGGGGGGGGGGGACACACAGTCTCACGGCAGGAGGGGCGACTGCCCCCTCTGCCTCCCCCCCCCCCCGGCGGCGACGCCCCTAGTGGTGGGTTAGGGTGTGAGGAACATCGCAGTCGGGGAGCAGAAGGAATAGGATAGGTAAAGTTGACTTGTTGACAGGTGCCGGAGTTGAGGCCATCTTGAAGTTCACAGTGTAGAGCTGGGTAGAGTTGAGTTGAGCTGTCTTGGAGATGAGGCGGTAAGCTGTTCAGAGGTTGAAGATGGTGCAGTAGTGAAGAGTGAAGTAAAGAGTTGCCAGTCCGGGCGGTGCTGATTTCGGGTATGGGGTGTAGATGGGGTATGGGGTGTATAGGGGTGTGGGGTATAGAGGGGGATGGGGTGTATAGGGGGATGGGATGCATAGGGGGGATGGGGTGTAGAGGGGGGATGGGTGTAGAGGGGTATGGGGTGTATAGAGGGGATGGGGTGTATATGGGGATGGGTGTAGACGAGGATGGGGTGTATAGGGAGATGGGGTGCATAGTGGGGATGGGGTGTATAGGGGGGATGGGGTGTAGAGGGGGGATGGGGTTGGGACATCGCCGTAAATTATGAACATTGCAAGAACGTATAACACTGGGGACAATGGTAAGGAAGGATAGCGAGGAGATTGCCACACATGTGCCAAGCCTAAACCTTCTATGCTCATGGTCGTCAGTGCATACTGGGCCAATTTTCAAGGAATTCTGAGGAATCCAAACTCAAACCCCAACTTTTCACCCTGAATAACTCAGCTGTTTATGAACGCCACTCTCAGCTTTTATGCTCATGATTGTCAGTGCATCGTGTACTACCTGCAAGCCGATGGGTTTAGTCACGGTTTCGAAATGGGGGGGGGGGGGGCACAAACCATGGACGCGGTATGCTTGGACAAGATAGAGGGGTAGCCAACCCCCCCCCAAAAAAAAAGAATATACATATAAAACAGAAAGAAAGATATAAAAAGGAAAGAAAGAAAGAATGTTTAATACAACGAAGAATGGCTCTTAGATGCTCCTGGGTTTTAGACATTGCGTGTAAAGAAAGCATACGACCTTCAATATACCAGGAGGTGCTGAGTTGACATCAAAAGTAACGTTAAGGATTATACTTTATTAGGTACTCAACGTTTCGGCCAGGGGCCATCGTCAGGAGTGGTCCTGTTGTCAGGTCCTGTTGTCTTTATCGACAACAGGGGCCTCCTGACGATGGCCCCTGGCCGAAACGTTGAGTACCTAATAAAGTATAATCCTTAACGTTACTTTTGATGTCAACTCAGCACCTCCTGGTATATTGAAGGTCGTATGCTTTCTTTACACGCAATGAAAGAAAGAATCCTTGTATTTCAATCGCTTCATTTTCAACGTTTGGTTTTCAGACTTACCATTGTTAAAATTGATGTCTTGGGGACAAAAGTTCCACCAAACTTAGCAAGTTTTATGCTTTCTATAGCTGTATGCTTTCTTTAGGTTTCTAGCTTGATGTCGTATGTGCTGGGCCCGATTTCAAAATCAATTAGAGCAATTCTGTAGGTACGAGAAACGTTTCTCTCTTGTATGGCAGGAAAACAGAAAATATTGAACGATGGTTTTATTGTAGTAAATATGGATACATCCTGTTTCCCATACTATCCTGTATGGGATCCTGTATATCCTGTACCTTTCCCATACTATCCTGTTTTACGGGGACACATTCTGATGCAATGACAACCAGGGCGGATAAAGGGTGTGACATTGAGGGCATGTACCCTCCGCATCGAAGGTGGCGTCCCTCCGGTCTGGAAAAAGGTACCTCTCTGAAAAGGTTTGAGTGTGCCCGGTCGATTTTTCAGCCAGAAGCGCCCCTGTGAAAGGAAAAGTCGCCTCTTGGAAAGAAAGGCGCCCCTTCGGGAAGGACCGATTGCAACCCGCCCCCTCTAATTTTTCAGCCAGAGGCGTCTCTCCAGGTGCTTTCGCAGAGGCGCCGCTTAAAAGAAATGGCGCCCCCTCCAGGCAAGTGCCTCCCATGACAATCCATGGATCCACCCTTGATGTCAACATTGCACTCTCTCGCGGTTTTGAACTTTGGCTGGTTATAAAATCGTGTGCATCCACGTGTGGCTTTTCTTGCAAATTTGACAACTTCCGTTGAACCATTAAGAGGAATGCGGACAATTTGAAAAAGTTCTGTATTTGAAATGTCCGGAACAACAATGTGATGGTGTAAATTAAAACCAGTGATGAGAGTTTCGTCCGGGCAGATTATAACGGATTTCTTGGACGATTTCCTAGTCATATACGATATGAGTGCCTGATATCACAACGGCTGCAAGCAAAAAGAGATTTGATCCTCCTATTCCTATGACACTCAATCATTGTACACACACCGGACCTTCGACAACTTCGAAATTATTTAGATATCTCAACATTCTGATATCATACGGCAAGCCACGTCGAATGACACCCACATGATGCAAATTAAAGCCATAGCGACGAAACGCGAGGACTTCGAAACATAATAGCTAACGTTTAACCTTGAGGCTGACCTAACATGCCCCGGGGTGAAATGTTGCTTGAGGGGTTGCCCACGGGCTATCTCTTGATACCAAACATGGGTAGCTTTGGGAGAAAACGAAGAATTGCGTGACAACCGAAGAAATGAGCTCGACCTTTGACTTCGCAAATTAAGGTGATTTCTGAACGGTTTGCTATAGTACCTCACGGCACGTCGAATGGCACCCACTTGATGAAAATTGAAGACATATCGACAAGGTGCGAGGACTTCGAGCAATTTAAGCTAACCTTCGATCTTGTGGTTTGACATCGACATGTCCCGGTTTGAAATATTACTCGAGGTTCACCGTGCTTGCTTGCACCATTGCTTGATACCAGATGTGGGTAGGTTAGGGCGAATAAAAAAGTGCGCAGCGACCGCAGAAATCGGTTGGAATTTGTGGAATTAGTTCGATTTCCTAACATTATAGCACGGCACAAGCCACGTCGAATGACACACACTTGGTTCAAATTGAACCCATAGCGACGAATCGCGAGGACTTCGAAAAATTCAAACCAGCCTTTGACCTTGAGGTTTGACCTTGACGTATCTCGGATCCAACATGTAGTGTTCACCATGAGATATCGCTTGATATTCTATCTGGGTAGGCTTGGTCGAAACCCCCCGCCCCCCCAAAAAAAAATGCAAGGCAACCAAATATATCATCTTGAATTTTGATCCGCCGATATTATTTCGAATTATCAACTTTTGTATATATACTGCACAACAAGCGACGTCGAATGCCGTCCATGTTCAGCAAATTGATGTCATAGCGACGAAACGCGAGGTCATCCAATAACTCAATCAAACCTTTGACCTTGGCATGTTCCGGTTTGAAATGTTACACGATGGGTCACCACAGGCTATTGCTTGATACCAGATTTGGGCAGGTTTTGGTCGAAACGAAAAAAAGGAAGCGACCTAAGAAACCGGTTTGCGTTGGACCTTGATCGTTAAGGTGGTCATGCCAGACCTGCGTAGTTGCTTCCAGCGTGTTAAAAACAAACAGAAGAATTTGTGGTAATTGATTCGAACAGTCGTAACCCGTCGGTGAATGCCAATGCCAATACAAATGCGCATCTGGCGAACTCGTCGCTGAATACGAATACGAATATGACGTTAACTTGAAGTATATGCATAAGGCTGCCCATGACTTCCTTTCATAGTCTTGAAGATACCCAATGACACCCAGAGTCACGTTTGTACAAGATCATAAAGTATTAAGGCTTAATAAGAGCCACAGGGGCCCATCTGGGTTAAGCCTATCTAGAAAAGGTACTAGAATGTACATACTCCCACCCCAATCAATCCCTTATCCCAAGTTCCTAGGAAGCTATATATCCCAGCCCATCTAACACCACTCACTTGCTACCGCCTAACACCCTCAATAATCACAAGCTCCTCCCATCACACCCATCGTGCCACCATAGACAACCTCATCAGCATCACATCCCGAAGGAAGGTGCCGAATCCACTGCTAGGCACATCCCACAGAAATTCATAAAGCGTTCAGACTTAATAAGAGACTCACGTGCTATTGCATAATACACTCAACAATTACAAACTCCTCCCATCATACACATTGTGCTACCATAGACAATCTCATCAGTATCACATCCCGAAGGAAGGTGCTGAATCCACTGCTAGGTACACCCTATATAAAGTTATAAAGCATTTAGACTTAATAAGAGACTCACTTGCTATTTCATAACACAGTCAACAATTACAAACTCCTCCCAACTCCCACTCCTCCCTGTCGATCAACCTTCCCTGGAATACAGAAAAACAATCCCCCTATTCTTATAATGATTGTCTATGCCGTTTTTAAAGATGTTCAGTGTGTTGCTACTGACAATGGTTCCTGGCAGCTGGTTCCAGTGTTATACTACCCTGTTGGTGAAGAAAGACTGTCTGAACCTTGTCCTGCTGTGATTAACTTTAATTTTGAATTGATGACCTCTAATTGCATCATTTCTGTTAAATTCAAACATTTCCCTGAGATATCCCTGTTCCTGACCATGAACAAATTTAAAAACCTCGATGAGATCTCCTCTCAGCCTTCTATATCTAAGTGAAAACATGTTCAATTTCTTCAGTCTTTCCTCATATTCCAGGTTGCCTATACCATTAACCATTTTTGTTGCCCTCTTTTGTACTCTCTCTAAAAGCCAACAATCTTTCTCATAACTAGGGGCCCAAGCTTGGACACAGTATTCCAAATGTGGCCTGACATATGCACAGTAAAGCTTCCTGATGACCTCCTCACTTTTGTATGACACATTCCTCTGTATTTCCCCAAGCATTCTTAGTGCCTTCTTCCTGGCTTCTTTGGTCTGTTCTGATGCCCCCAATTTTGTGTTCAAAATAACACCTAAGTCCTTCTCCTGCTGAGTCACAGATAGTACTTGGCCACCCATCAAGTATGGAGCCTTCATATGCTGCCTACCTACATGCATGACTTTGCACTTATCAAAATTAAACTTCATTTGCCATTTTTCGGACCACTTCACTAGCTCGTCTAAGTCTTTCTGCAGCAAAACCTGCTCATTTTGCCCTGTTATTGCCCTAAAGATCTTCAAATCATCCGCAAATTTCAAAACCTTACTGCTTAGGCCACATTCAATGCTATTCACATATATAATGAACAATAGTGGCCCCAGTACCGACCCCTGGGGGACTCCACTAAGAACATTTTGCCATGATGACTTTGTACCATTTAGCATCACTATCTGCTGTCTATCTGAAAGCCACAACTCTATCCATTTTAGGATGCTACCTGCAATACCATGGACCTGAAGCTGCATCATTAACCGTTTATGGGGTACCTTGTCAAAGGCCTTACTAAAGTCAAGATATGCTACATCAACCTGATTTCCCTGATCAAATTGTTCTGTAGCAAAATTCAAAAAAGTCCAAGAGATTTGTGAGGCACGATCGCCCTTTTCTAAACCCATGTCGAGTATCTTGAATCAATTTGTTTCCTTCCAGAAAACTAACTATTCTATCCTTGATAATTGATTCAAGTACCTTGCAGACTAGGGATGTGAGGCTTACTGGCCTATAGTTTTCAACTTTCCCTCTTTCTCCTTTCTTGAAAATAGGAACTACATTTGCCCTTTTCCAGTCTGTTGGAATTTCATTTTGCGAAACTGATCTACAAAATATTATACTAAGTGGAATTGCCACTTCCTTTTCAGCTTCCCGCAATACCCTAGCATAAATTCCATCGGGTCCTGCTGCCTTGTTTGTCTTTATTTTTCTGATATAATTGAAAACAATATCACTATCAATGAAATCAACATCGTGTATCTGATCACCTGTCACTGAACTGTGGTTCACGGTTGGCAGATTAGTCACATCCTCCACTGTAAACACTGATTTAAACTGCTTGCTCAGCTCCTCAACCATCTCACTATCCTCACTCAATATAGTCCCATTTACATCCAGGGGACCAATTGTGCTTGAAACTTTACTTAGCTTGTAGAAACTGAAGAACTTTTTACTGTCCCCATTACAGTTCCTAGCCAAATCCAATTCTTTTGCTCGCTTTGCTGCTCTGATTTTCTGCTTCACAGCGTCTCTAGATTTTTGATACGACCTTAGATTTACGATATTTGAAGCCTCCTTAAATACTCTAAATGCACCTTTCTTAGCCTTAATTGCTTTCATCACATCTGGTGTAAGCCATGCTGGCTTTCCTACCCTTCTTTTGCGCCTTTGCTTTTGGGGGACATGTCTAATCTGAATTTCCCTCAAGTAGGATTTGAACTTTTCCCACATTTCACAGGTATTTAAATCAAAGAATTCTTCTTCCCATTTTATGGCACTTAAAGCCTCTCTCATGCAGGCAAAGTCTGCCCTGTTAAAATTTGGAATCTTTGCCAAATTATCCTTGATTGTCCCTGATACCTGTGCCTTGAATCTCACTATGTTATGGTCACTTCTTCCCAGAGTTTCTCCTACAGTCAAGTCTTGAACTAAATCACTTAAATCTGAGAAGACAAGGTCCAAGAATGAGCCCTGCCTGGTTGGTTCCATTACAAACTGGTGTAAGAACAAGTCCTCTTCAAGGCATTTCCTAAACAGTTTACATGATGGGGAGCCAACACCAACATTTTCATATCCTTTTAGATTAAAGTCACCAAGAATAAGGCATTTCCTCTGAAAGTTTCTACTGATTTCGAAGATATATCGACACATGCGTAGAGGAATGCAGCCTAAGACGTATAAGGTCTTGCGTTAATGGAAAGTTGTTGCCTCACAAAGCACAATTTTCCACCCAAGCGAAAACACAAGATGGTCAAGGTTCATGTTATTCAAGAATGGACTTGAAGCCGAAATTTATAACGTTTGCTGATTTGCCACTCGGAGATGTTGTGACGACAGGCAACCTGTAAAGCCCGTCGGTTGGCTCGATCGGCTTCTAGTGTTTTTGGTGATTCTCTTGCATGGATGTTTTCACTTTATAAATGTGGAAGTATCACTTGGCGGCGATCATACTCAGGCAGCTAAGGCTAAGGCTAAGGCTAAGGCTTGGGGGTACAGCAGTGATAAATTATTCGTGAAATATAGTGGAATATACCACTTTCTGAACATTCAATCGACATCCTTCTTCAGGAAGCATCGACATCCTGCTTCTTGATGCGTGCTTATGAAGTCTTGAAGTATGAAGTCTCCTTTCTAACAGTACCTCGTTTATAAGTAGCATGATCGTGCTCTCGATAAGGGATGGTGATACGCTAACTTTTCGCAATGCAATTTCAGGTAAAGGGATTATCCATAATGCAATATGGCATACTGTACCAGTGTAGAGTATACTCATTTTCTCGCTATCCCGAATATAGCTATTCCTAAATTATGAATCTTAAAACAACTGATGACAGTACAGTCATAAGTACGCCATTGGCTCAATTGAGTCTGAAGGACATCAAAAGCATTTTAAATGACACTAATTCCATGGCAAATTTCGACATCGCACACCTAGCGAAAAACCATTATTTTAACACTGGGGTACAGTGAGACACAGCGAAGTAAACGGCCCAGCAAGTTCCCGGCTCCCAACCCGTCGCCGACGTTTGAAACCCCCCAATCCAACAGTGCCCAACTCGCCCCAAACCCCGCACGCCTCACATCCCCCTCCAACTCCGCATGCACACGCCCGCCAGCACCACCCCATGCACCCAAATCCTTGCCACCAACTTCCATGCACCCTACCTCCAACACAACCACCCTTCCTACTCAACCTCAACATACCATTCCATCACCCGCTCGCTCTCACAGACGTCCAGACAGCTCCCGGTGGCTGTACTGACGCCCGACCATCTGGGGTTCAGGTGCAGCCTGGAGCCCTGCACGTGTGCCAGAGTTGAGGTACAGCCTGGAGCCCCGGGCTTGTGAGCCCGGGTACTATATCCGGACGTGAGTCTGTCTCTCCGGGCCCTGTGCCCGGGGCCGATACCCAGCAGCGACACCTGCGCGTTCACCAACAGCCTCGAGCGTGATGGGTACCGCCGGAAGCCAATTCACTCCGAGCTGGACACACCCAAATATCCCCCCCCCCCCGATCCCGAGCCGCACTGCGACGGGGGCTCTGCCCGGGGCGATGTCACCAAAATAATTCGGAATTCCACGGTCGCGCCCACGAAACCAAACACCTCAAGCTGTGAAACCGGGAGTAGAGCGATTCTAGCTTCAACCTGGTGTCTTAGCTATTTTTGCGAGATATATTTATCTCCTTTTAAACTTCAATTGAAATGCCCCCTTACACGGCATTTTGCAGTGGATTTGCTAATAGCTTCAAATTGGACTATTGGACCTCCAGACCGTCATCAGCATCAGCAAGTACCTCCCAGCTGCCATCTGACCCCAAGAGACGTTAGCACCGAATGCTAGTTGAACCATCGAAGGGCACTGTATTCCGAAAGGATGTCTTGTCTGACAGTGTCTGACATTGACATTGTCTGACATTGACATTGTCTGACATTGTGGCGCACGGTGGTCTCCCTGCTGTACCCAACAGTTTACCCACACATGAAATAGGCTTGCAAACCGGTCTTCAGGCTGTTGCTGCCCGTGTAGACATGAACAAACGTGCAATAACAATTTGTTCCGTGTATTTACCGCCTGGACACGCTCTTCCTGTCACACATCTCAGTGTCTTAATACTGGAACTTCCTCCCCCAGTTCTATTGTTGGGATATTTTAATTCGCACCACACCGTATGGGGATTCCTCGCCACAAACTCACCTTGTCACCTTTTATAATTTCTCATTCACGACGAAGCCCTCTGCCTTTCAAACACAGGATCTCCGACACATATTGCTCTTCTATACGGAAAAAGTAAGTTTTGGCTCCAAGTCTGTGCAGCCCTCAAGTGGCCCAGCCTTTTGCTTGGTCGGTGGCTGAGGACCCATTGGGCAGCGATGACATCCCGATATGGATAACATAGACGGTGTGGCTCTCGGGCGAAGGCCAAGGCGATGGAATTGTTAAAAGAGTGAGTGGGGTCAGTTTGAAAATAAACTGGAGTCGTCCTCCTCTTGACTGAGTGGCATTGTCGGCAGACTGAGCAACATGGCTGGACTGGGAGACCTGAACATGCAGAACCCGCTGTGGGTGACGTTCCTGTTCTATGCGGCGGTGCTCGGTCTGAAGACACTGATGATGTCATTCGCCACGGCCCGCCACAGGATGACCAAGAAGGTGAGCGCCCGATCCGAGCTGTTGCTAGTTGGCGCCATCTGACATCTCACCTGACCTACCGCAGGCGCCATCTGACATCTTACCTGACCTACCGCGGGCACCATCTGACATCTCACCTGACCTACCACAGGCACCATCTGACATCTCACCTGACCTACCACAGGCACCATCTGACATATTACTTGACCTACCGCAGGCGCCATCTGACATCTTACCTGACCTACCGCAGGCACCATCTGACATCTCACCTGACCTACCGCAGCAGCATCTGACATCTCACCTGACCTACCGCAGCAGCATCTGACATCTTACCTGACCTTCCGCATGCAGCAGCTGCGCTTTAGCTTTTGCAGGGGCAGTTGTACGGCAGGTGTACGATGAGCACACAAGCCTTGTTTGAGAAGGGGGAGACACCGTTCCGCTAAGCCTTTCACTATGTGAAAAGGCTTAGGGCTTCAAGCTCTTCCCTTCAAGGAAGACCGAACATGGTACAAAATGTTATCCAACATTGTTTTCACCCACTGGCGAAGCCTCTTCACTAGCGATTTGCACCAGACGCAATCCTTGTACAAGCGTCACGGCGAAGGC